>VRLP01001034.1:0-156408 GCA_009660295.1 Lophius piscatorius | reverse complement strand
ACTGATATACTGACTGTATATACTGATATACTGACTGTATATACTGACCGTATATACTGACCGTATATACTGATATACTGACTGTATATACTGATATACTGACCGTATATACTGACCGTATATACCGACCGTATATACTGATATACTGACTGTATATACTGATATACTGACTGTATATACTGACCATATATACTGACCGGATATACTGACCGTATATACTGACCTTATATACTGACTGTATATACTGATATACTGACTGTATATACTGATATACTGACCTTATATACTGACTGTATATACTGATATACTGACCGTATATACTGACCGTATATACTGATATACTGACCGTATATACTGATATACTGACTGTATATACTGATATACTGACCGTATATACTGACCGTATATACTGATATACTGACTGTATATACTGATATACTGACTGTATATACTGATATACTGACTGTATATACTGACCGTATATACTGACCGTATATACTGATATACTGACTGTATATACTGATATACTGACTGTATATACTGACCGTATATACAGACTGTATATACTGATATACTGACCGTATATATTGACCATATATACTGACCGTACGCCGGCCGACCAGCCATACGCTGAGTCACATTTGGACGATTAATTATGATAATTTTATGATTAATGAGATGAGTGATGAGTATTTTCATTATTTGGAAGTATACATTTACAATTAATTTAATTCTGTTTATAATTTTCTGTTGTTTTATTTGGGTTCTTTTGTTCAATGTTTGCAACAGAGGACGCTGGACGACTCAACTTCTTCTTTTCTTGTTCATTAATCTTTTCACAATCCAAATCAGATGATAATGCAGTTTGTCAGTTTAATAACCTTTGATTAAATCTTATAAAAGTGTCTTTTTTTAGACTTATGCAATCATTTTGAAAAAATTGAAATAAATCATTTTCTCTTTTTCAGCTTTTATATGTTTTCGGTTATTTTCGTTTTGCTGTTACCGAGGTTAAATAAATAGTTGAATATTGGACTGGTTTAGAGGAATAAAGGAAAATGAGGCGCAAAAACTTATCATTGTAGGGAAAAGAAGAATAAGCTCCTCCCACAGTTCAACAATCATGCTGAAATAATATTTGAATACTTATGAGTGACTATTGAATTCTATATTTGATTTAAATGCCCATCCCTAGATTTGAAAGGTGGCATCATTCAAATAATCTAAAGTTTTGCAGGTTTTTCTCCTTGTATGTCTTGATTTTAGGTAATTATGGAATTGTCATCGATCGATCCTTCATTTTATCGCAATCACTCAGGAACAATTTCATGGATCTCTTTCAAATTTTATCCCCTAATATACCATAGTGTGAGGAAGAACTGGAGTGATTTCAGGAAAGGTTGTTTGTATATTCCCACCACTAGGGGGAGCTTTATCTCCATTATGGCCATAATTTCTCAACCATTGGTTCAATTTAGTCCAGATTTGATTGAAATGGATCAAATCAAGAAGATCTATCTGGACTTAAAAATAAGGGAAATTCAGGCTTTAAGATGCTATTTGGTTTTACATACTTACCTAATGATTGACACTGGATACTGGCCAATATCGTCAAACATGGACAGGTGGAAAAAAGGGATTGTTTGAAAGACTGTGAATAAAATCCACCAACAGTAATAAGAAAGTTAAAACTGCATGAGCTTATAACGTTGGAAAACGTTAGTCCCTTCAATAGGTGACGGGACCAATGCGATGACACGGACCTTTGAGAATGAGATCAGTTTTTGTTATTATGGGTTATATTATGGTTATATTCAAGCTAAACCGGGATCAGAAATGTCGGAAAGACATCATTTTCTGCCACCAATGTCATTTTCAAGCTTGAGGTGTTGACGTCCTCCTCTCACGGACGCAGAGGATATTCTCAAACATTCACACGTTCCTTCCTCTGAGCTTCTTCGGTCACATAGAATCAAAGCGACTGAACACCAACTGGGATGAGGTCCGATCCCAGTCCATCCAGAAGTCCCCTGACAAGTTCAATGTAATGATGTGAAAATAGCTTTAATTTGCTTGTTATTCAGGGTTTTTGTTGTTTTTCTGAAAGAATATTGTTTTCCTAAAGGCCTGGTAGGATTTAAAAATAGTTCTGGGTCGAGGGTTCTGGTGCCTGAGCGAGCACTTCATTCCTAATAAAGCTGAAGGAATAACTGAAAATCAGCATTTACCAGCTGAAGATTATAACCGGACCTCATATGTCATAAATAATAGAAAAGTACAAATGTTGATGTTTGTTCTTGTGACTCGTTGTTTTAAGTTAGAGCTGCCGAATGACGTAGAGAAAGTCTTGCATACACTTCTAATATAACTCTTATAACTTCTGATTGGGGATATCCTCTCACATGCTGACAGGCGCAGGTTGCCATGGTTTCCAGAAGATCATGCTTAATCATACGGATAGCTAATAAATGTCATTAAATGATGAATTTAATGAGAGTTTAGCTTCTGGATTGTTGCTTAAATCACATGTTTGGTTTGTGGTTATACCCCCTCATGAACGCGGCTAATTGCCCTGGTGCCGAGACCCAATTTGGGTCCGGTACCGGACAGACTGGAGTGGACTGTCCTCAGTGGGTCATGACCGCATCCTGTCACAAGAGCGGCGACCATCACCTTATTTTGCATTCGATGCCTCTTGCGGACGTGTTTTTATTCATTTCACTCCGTGTTCTTGAGCAAACACTGACGAGAATCAGTGCGGCCGCTGAAAACTTTTCAGAAGTGGCTTTTCTGCCGAGGGGGGGCGGAGTCTGGGTCGTGAGAGGATCATGTCAAGTGGGGTCGTAGGTCGCTGCTTGAGAGTGGTGCGAAGTTGTGTCCCTCCGCCGCTGTGCCCGTGTCCCACTCTGATAAGCGTTCTACAGAGTCATCACATATCGATCCTGCTCCTCCGGTCAGGCGCCGACAGGAGATGAATTGATCCGCGGCCGTGTGCATCAGTCCAGGCAGCGATAATCAATGAAGGAAATTGTGGGATAAAAGCTTTTCAGGACAGGTGGAGCGATTGTTGATATTTCAGCCCTGCTCTTATCATCCATTATCGGTTCCTCCTGCGACTCTGGACTCCGTTTAGAAGCCACGAGGTCGGAAGTCACAGTCATTCAGCCATTAAATGAAGCGCGACTGTGACTTATTGGGCTTTTGCAGCTTTTAACTGCAAGTTACAAATTGTACAAGGCTCTAAAGCGTGAGCCAGAGCCCTTAATCATTTGCTCCAGCGAAGCGCCGGCCCAGCTACTCCACATTCAGATCAGTTCTTACAGAAATACTACGTCTGTCACACATGTTGCGTCCCGTAATGAGACATCGATTGGTGGCCATTCTGGACCCTTAGTTCCTATCTAGATGAAAGCCAGGAAGTGGAGCCCTGTGGCATTTTTATGAAGTCGGACCCAGACCAAGGTTCTCACGCGGCGCTGATCATGCTAATTTATTCCAACGGGGTAGTAATGTTCTGGCAGGCAGCCTGCTGCGCCGTCTGCCGGGCTTCAGACAGACTCGTCAGCAGATGATTCACGATTCATTCATTACAAACATTTGAATAATCGGATCAATCAGGATGAGACCCGGTGAAAGTGATGAACTGACGGTGTGTAGCGTTCTCTCGCTCTTCTGCACATGCTCAGTGGAGTCAGCGCCTGGGCTGGGCTCAGCAAAGAAGAGATGGAAGACGAGGAGAGAGAAAGAAAGGGAAAAGGAAGAAAGGAGGGCATTAGTGGAAGATGTGTTGAAAAGAGAGAGAGGTGACATGAAGGGGGAGAGAGAGGTGACATGAAGGGGGAGAGAGAGAGGCGCACAGAGTAAAGTGTGTGGGATTAAGAATAGAAAGATAAGGATGGGAGAGGAGGAAAAGAAGAGGGTGGAGAAGGATGGAAATAAAAGAGAAGTGAGAAAACTTGCCAAATAAAACCGAGGAGATAAACGTAGGGATGAAAGAAAGAGAGGGAGAGAAAGGAAAGAATGTAAAGGAAAGACGGTTAGTGGAAAGAATAGGAATGGGCATTAATGGGCACGACAGGAAATGGACAGGAATTGACAATAAAGGAAAGGAATAGATAGGAAATAAGGCTAAAGGACGGGACAGGAAAGGACTGGAATGGAAAGAACAGGACAGGAACTGGAACGGACAGGAAAGTACTGGAAAAGACAGAAAAGGAAAGGAATAGATAGGAAAGGAAATTACAGTAAAAGACGGGACAAGAAAGGATTGGAATGAACAATAAATTATTGGAATATACATGAAAGGAAAGAACAGGAAAGGAGAAGACAGGTAAGGAATGGACAGGAAAGGAGTGCAATGGACAGGAAAGCGGAGGACAGGAATGGACAGGGAAGGAATAGATAGGAAAGGAATGGAGATAACAGTACAGGGCTGGACAAGAAAGGATGGGAATGGACAGGAAATGATTGAAATATACAGTAAAGGAAAGTACAGGAAAAGGAGAGGAAAGGAGAGGAAGAGAAGGGAACAGGGAAGGTGGCGTGTGATTTCTCAGATACCTGTAGTGATCCGCCCTGAGAGGCTGTGAAACTAAACAGCAGCTCTCCTCAGACTCTCAGCGTGTCTGTCTGACAGCCTCCATGTTGCGTTGCCGGCTCTGACCTTTACGTCACCGTCACCGTCCTGCAGGCTCCACCTGAGGCTGCTGCTCAGGATCCTGCTGGAAGAAGATCCGTCAGGAGACGTCAGTCTCTCCACAGCTGTAGACTCACTAAAGACATTGCTGTGAGAAACTACAGGAACTCCTGAGGTCTCCTGGTTTTCTAGTGTCTCATACTTTGTCAGAACTTCAAAAGAAAATGTAACATAAAACAACCTGAGTCGACACAAAAAAAGTGTTTGACATACATCAGTCTGGGATGGGTTACACAGCTATTCCTAAAGTTCTGGTACAACACAGATCCACAGTGAGACATATTATCCACAAATAAAGAATACTTGGAATAACAGTAAGTCTTCACAGATGACCCACCCACCCTGAAGACTCCCCCAACAGCACGAGGAAGGCTCATTCAGGGGTCATGAAGGCCTCTCTCACCTCTGCATGAATGTGGCATGATGCTTTCATCTGCTTCTGGGTTAGCAGGTGAAGGACGCTGCCAACCCAGAAGAACGTGAAGCAGCCGACGGGGATCCCATGAATCTTCCTTCTCCCAATAGAACATTTTACCTACAGTCAGACATCAGGGCCAACTGGGTCAGGCAGCGAGACAAAGATCCCAAGCGGAGGAGAAAATCCACTTGTGAATGCCTCAAAAGGACGAAAATTCAAAGTCTGGACCTGAGCTCCACTGAGATGCCGAACAGATCAGTTCATCCTCTAAAACCAAAGCGGGTCTGCAGTGAAGAGAAGAATTCCACTGCAGTGATGTCAAAGGGTCACATGACTTGTGTTGTTGTCGATACTCGGGTCGCCTCAGCTCCGTGTTAAATTGTTTTTTCACAGCGCGGTAGGACTGGCAGTGTTCCTGAGTGCACTCTAAAACTGTTACACAACGTCCTTATTGGATCTGTGCGGTATGGAGCGCCCTCGTGTTTGAGGCTGATTCACTTTCTTCGGGCCTCTGCACATCTGTCGGCCCGGTTCTGTGTGCAATATACGCACGGACTCAAGTTAACTGTGGAAACAGTTTATGGCTACATCAGGGGGGGGGAGACGTCTGCAGGACGGACTGCAGACGTCTGTATGGCTGCCTAGTGAGAACCTTCACAGCATGTCGCTGCAGATAATGGCTCCTCCCCCCAACCCTCACATCCCTCCACCGCTCCCCCTATCCTCCTCTTTCTGCTCCTCCTGCTATCTTCTTCACCAATCCCTCCTTCCTATCTTCTCTCCTCATCTTCGCACCCTCTACCTCTAATGTATATCCTCGGCGTCTGGCGTGGGCAGGGATCCGTCTGACGGACGGATGGACATCGCCGACAGAACGCTGGCTTCAGTCTGAAGAAGAGGCTCTTCATTATTTCCACACTTCTGCAACAGCAGAGGTTTTATTATGCATGAATATACCGGGCAAAGGTTTTTGTCGAGGCGTTTTTTCTGTCATGAAAAGCAATTTAAATCCAAATATCATTCATGAAAAAATGAATGTAAGTAACAAACTTTGGCGTTACTTTCGCCAAAGAGGTTCTGTTTGTTTTTTGTTTTTACCTTTGTCAGTACGGTTACGCAAAAACTAATGGAGGGATTTGAATGAAATTTCACCCGGAGAGGATTTAATTTTTGTCAAATTTGGACAAATTTTTTATTTTTATTTTTTTTGTCATTAACTCTAAAATTTGTCATAATTAACCAATTTGCTTCAGATTTGATGGGGACATGTAATCTCGTGCCCGAAATCTACCCGCCGGAAATAAACCAGATCCGGAACCAGAAGTGGACTTTGTGGTTTATTTTAATGCCTATTTTTATTTATTTTATTTTATTTTTTTAATTGTCTAAGTATCTAAATCTGAAGTATTTTGCGCAGTAAGTCCATTTGTAGTCGAACAATACGAAGTGGTTAAAAAAATAAAAGTGATTGTTCATATTTTACTCCATTACTTCAGAAGTTCCCAAACAAAAGTCCAACTGTGTCCAAATTTAGCTGCTCTGAATCGACACAAGGAAACCTTCATTTTTTATTCATTCATAAGAAAAAATGAATGAACTCTTTATATTCTCATTATTGAGTCACTATGGATGACATTTATTGAGCATATTGCTGATTTAATGGAAATAGGTTGAGTCAATATGGACTGTTTGAGATTATTAATGACTCACATTTAACTTGAGAAGAATCAGGGGGATTGCATGCACTATGCAGGGGATTGGGGTTTTTAGGGGCTATACAGGGTATATATAGGCCGAGTTGTTTTATGGGTATTAATATCCAATGTTAAACCCTGCCTTCCTGCAGACGGAGGAGGCGTTATTCAGCACGTATGTGCAGTGGTTGAAAAGGCTTCCTGTGGCGGTCTGTGGTTCTCCTGGGTGGTCTCCCTCCACCCCTGAGACCACCGTCTAAGTACAGCCTTCAATAAGATCCCTTTCAGAATGCTTAATTAATTATTTATTTTATTGGAAACGCAGAGCCTGACTTGTATCGGCGAACCGATCAGTCAGCGCCTCGTCTGAGGTCTCGTTAGAAAACCTTCCTAAATGATGTTTTGTCTGTGAGGGAGAAATGATTCAAGCGCGCGGCTCAATAAGCAAGAAGCTTGAGGTCTGACTCGGCTAACGCAGCATCGCATCCACAGCGCCCGGCAGAGGAAATGCTAATAAAGACGACAGGAACCACACATGTCGGCGCAGAGAGGGGCCGACCTTGACAGCGCCGCCGTGTGACCGATTATTCCCCTGTTAGTTATTCATTGGATTTTCACTGCGGGGTCGAAGAGGGGATGAACCGCTGCTGGGGCAGCAATACGCCAACTGGCCACCGGCCCCCGCCAAGTACGGCTTGATAAGCAGTTTCACGAAGGGGTCTCAGTGGGCAGAATTTAATTAGCAGCTACTCAATAGATCCGAGGGAGCGTCAGGTTGGAAGTCGAGCCACCGTCCCGCTGCTTCTCGACTTCTACTGCTGGTTCCTGTTTGAGCGAGGGACCATAAGTGGAGCGCTCGTCCTTCAAACCAGCGTGTTTCCTGCATCCAGCTGCATCCGTCTCAGCACACCTCCAGAGGAGATCAAAACTGAAGCAGCGGACGGTCCTAGCCGGCGCTGCAGGCGCTGCACCGGTGTTGATCTTTCCGTGAGCCTCGTGTGCCGGTCTCAGGTGACCCGTTTCTGGTTGCTCACACGTTTGGACTGTAGCTACAAGTGGTTTTTATTTTGGTCTAAAACCAACTTTTCTTTAACCTTCTTCTTCTTCCGGCGGCACCTGTCTACTACATCACACTCTAAGCCGTAGAAACATTTTAACCTTTTAAACTTTTAAAGATATTAGGCATTTTATAACTTGAATTTCACCATTGCATTGAATGGAGCATTTCCCAGAATGCCTAGCGATATAAGACCATGTGTGACTTATGTGGTACCATTAGTTGCATCCCACTTGTGTGGGCAGATCCACGATGCGTTTTCTACTGGAAATGCGATCTTTCTAGTTTCTATAGACATGAGACAAGTTGAACGTCGTACGTTGAAAACAGATTAAGACGCTTTTTTTTGTCGTCGGTAGAAAAGATGTTTCTGGCGGATTCGTATTAAAATATCTATTAAGGTCGAAAGATATTGTCACAGGAGCTCAGCCAACAATCTTTAAGTTAATACGAGGTTTAACTCAAGCACAGCAGACAAAACTGACCCTCCAACAGTGACGGCCGCCTGGCGTCTCCATCGGTCCGAAAAAAAGGAGCTTTTCTTTTCCTTAACAATTTCTCCAGCTCATCATGTGACAATCTGAATGTCTTCCAGAAGAAGCTGGCTGAGAATGTGAGCCCCTGTCCTCGTATTTAATGATAGGATGTCCGTGTGAGGTGGGCTGAAAGAGGATTCTCAAAGGCTGATATGAAAATGGTAGACTGTGGTCACGCCCCATTACCGCTGTAAAAACAATATTCAGCGCTGTCGCAACCTGGAGATCCGATCAACTGAGTATCAAAGACTGTGTCATAGATACTTCAATGAAAAAAACATTTATCTAAATAATTGTGTTCTGATTCTGACACGATTAAACAAACTCCACCCTTTTTATTGTTGTATTAATGCAGTAAACGCCTTATTTTTATGGTCAAATGTTGTTACAGAAATGTTGTTATTTCAGTAGAAGAACAACCTCCAAGTTTAATTTATTGAAAACAATTATGATGCATGTAATAAACAAAGTTACGTTACATTTAACTGAACATGGTTATGCTGACTTAAATAAACACAATTATATAATTCAAACTTCTTTTTATATTTCATTGATCTTTCTATTCCTTAAAGATAACATATTATTATTATTATTATGATTATTATGACTGCTGCAGCATTTTATTATTATTACTGCTGCAACACCCTATTATTATTATCATTATTATTATTATTATCATTATTATTATTATTATTAGTATTTATTTGGAGGAAGAATTATTATTATTAGTAGTATTATTATCAATATAACTACCATTATTATTATTGTGACTGCTGCTGCACTTAATTATTATTATTATTAAGACTATATTATTATTATCGTCAATCTAATTATAATAATTGCTATTATTATGACTGCTGCTACACCTTATTATTCATGCATCAATAAGAACGAGTTTAATGTTAGTGGGTCGGCATGCTGATCAAATGTCCTCTTTATCTTTTATGTGGAATGACATTGAAGTATCTATGATGAATAATGATGAATATGAATAAAGGGTCACGTTAACAGCATCCATCTTTCATTCTAAAGAGTGGAGAAAAAGCCAATTTGTCATTAAAGTGCAGCTTCGTGTTCAGCCAAAACCAGAATCATCCGATTACTCTCCATTATTTAGTTTAACCCATTAATCGTTAACCTCTTGTAACTTTAGCTACTTTCTACGGTAGCTGGATATTCAGACGTTAACCGTTTTGGTCTTGTTGGCGCCGTTAGAGGCTGTGATGCGAGACTGAAGAGCCTCTTGATGTTCCGTCTGAACGATGTCCGTTTGAAGGAAGCATTTATGGCTTTGTGTCTGGAAGAGTTGATTCCATACAACCATTCAGAGTAAATCATTCAAACACTAAACGTAGAATTCTGAATCCCAACTTTGATCCTTTTTGAACATAAAATTAACCTTTAGAGCGAACAAGCTGAGGATTCTGCTGCTCTGGTTCTTCCTGTGAGACGCCGCTTGTGAAGGAGTGCGGCTGGGGACGACGAAAGAGTGACAGAGACTTATTATAGAGTATACGTAGTATATTATAGAGTATATTATAGAGTATAAAACCCCCCCGTCACGCTTTGACAGCAGCACCCACAGCTACGCCACGCCGCCTCTGCCAGCAGAGCTGCTTGTGTGTGCTGAGATAAGCCCGCGCCTCTCGCTCCGGCGTTGCAGGCTGGTCACGTAGCACCAGAAGGCAGCTTAGCCCCGCCGCGAAGCCACAATGCTCCTATTTGCCTTCCTCCCACTCTGTTTTCCGTCTCCTCCTCATTCTCCCTGTCTTCCCGCCATTCTCAAGGTTCTCGGTCTCCATTTGACCCTGCATACCCGCTCCACAGATCAGCCTTCATCCTCCCGGGAACCCCTCGCGAGAAGGGAAAGATGCAGGGGGATGGAGCTAACTTCACAGAGCAGTGGGGAAATATAGGGGAGGTTACAGTTGAACCAGAAAAAAAGATGGTGTTTGTCTCCTAGGGGGTCTATAAAGGTAGATCAAGGCAAATATTTTGTGGTTGCTGCCTCTGAAAGGCAGAGATCAGTCTGATTGGAGTGGCGAAAAGGAGAGGAGGTACATTTTTTGGGGTCTTCAGATGGGCACCCTCTTACTTAGACATTGAAATGCTCGGCCAACGACCCAGCAGTTGAATCCGGCGATCCAAAGGCAACGCGCCGGTCGCCGCTCCTTGTCCTTTGTGTTGGTAAATGTCTTTTAGCAGCTTTTTTTACACAGTTAGTTCTACCGCCATGTATAGTTCTGTAGGTGGGCTGCTCTTATATCGTGTTTTATCCTAAGCTCTCCACATGTTTTCCCTCTCGATGACAATTCCTACACACACTGAAGGCAGCAGGCTACCATGCAATGCACTGTGGGTTTCCTAATCTTGCCTAAAGATACCTCGGAGCCACAGCAGGAGCACAAACGTGTGTTTTGTCCAAATTATCGCTCGATGCAGCCTCGAGATATGGATTCTACGTAGGTAAAACTCCCGACCATTCAACGCGGGTACATGAGCGCCCACGCTCTGAGCGCACGCTGAAGGTTAAGGCAGAACGGGTCGTATTGTACAAGAACCTCTTTCATAGTTAATCCTGAGAAACTGGTGCTGCCTTCAGGGAACCACGTCTACGCTGATAAGAATGGCCAGAAAACAATGTGCCTCCAAGGCTGCATTCACACCGAGCAGCACCAGAGGCGGCAGAACAACACTCCTCTTTCCCGCCTTTATTATAATGTCTGATAACTCAGTACGTTTTCTCTTTGTAGACAAAAAACAGATTTGTTTAGTTCGGATTTTGTCCGTTTACCGTTTGCAGCACCGCAGGTGTATTGGAGTCTGGAGGTTCCGTCGTGCATTCAGGAGTCTCATCTCTCTCTGGTGTGTAGTTGTGTATTTAAGGGGGTTGTGGCAGTTTGGATTTTTTTTGGCACCTCAAATTTAAAAAAAAAAAATATGTATTTAGTGACAGTTGGCCCCGCCCCCAAGAATTTATATTTGTGGCGGGGCCTATCATTATAGGGAATGTCGGTGGATACAAGGCGGGCGAAAATGAGTTGACCCTCCAGGCCAAAATGAGGTCCACTACACACGAGTCAGAACCTCATCACCGTCCCTCACTGCCACTTTTTTTTTTTTACATTATCTCGAATTTGGCTGGATTATTTTCTCATTGTAGTTCCTCGTTATATTTTTTCTTTCAAAGGCATTAACGAATTGAATTTGACAGATTATACAAAACCTAAAAGCACACACTCACACACACACACACACGCATACACACACACGCACACACACTCCGCAGTAACCCGGGAGGGCTCAGAAACCATTTCCACAAAGGTTAATAATATGCTTTAGTCATGCCCAGAGAGCGACGCAGCATTTCTGACACTAACTTGGTTACAGGCGGAGAATGTCACCTTCCGTTTTTCCAGGTTTGGACTTTTTTACTCGGTGCTCGTTATTCTCCGCGCTCCCTCGATGTTCTTATCCGGGACAGATTAGCTGCTCTGCAGAATTAATCACCGCCCTTTGCCACTTTCCAGAACATTCTTTTATATTTTTGTCCAACCCACGGAAGAAAATAATAGGGTAAAAAAGAAAAAGACGTTGTAAATAATAGCAGAAGGACTCCGAGGCGGCGCTTTTGACCGGAGATGATAGTCTGCATCCAGAGAGATGTTCGCTGATTGATTTATCCTGGCCTTGTTTCTATCTGTCCCCACAGAAAAAAATGAAAAAGCACACGCTACTCTCTCCCTCCCTCAATCTCAGGGCAGGTAGATTGAATCCGGAGGAAGATTGTTGACTGAATTAAGGTGAACATCTGCTCCGACCAAATTTTGGGAGAGGGGAGTTTATACAGTACCTACGTGTCGGAGAGACGTCGGCGAGATTTTAGCTCTGGCTCTTTGCTGCCTTCAGAGAAATATAGAGAGGAAGGAAGGAAGGGAATGACAGCTGAGGTCAAGATTTGTGTTTGCTATGCATGCAGGACACACACAAACACACACACACACACACACACACACACACACACACACACCTGGGATAACAGAATCACTTATCCTCTGGTTTTCTCAAAGTCATGAAGGCCAACCAGACGTTATCTCATCCACAGAGTGACATCTCTGATTTCTGAATATCTCCAGAGGTGAAGCGGGGGGGGGGTCCATCCGTAGATCAGCCTCATGTTTTTAAAGTGGAATATTAGACCTTAAAAATGCCGTGTGTAAGATTTAATGCCACCTCTTTGAGTAAATGGAGTATGATATTCATAACCATGTTTTCATGTATGTTATTTTAACTCTCAGGATTGGATGAGGCCCTTGTCAGCGCCATGTTTGTTCAGTCGTCTGAATGGACAAACTGAACCCTCACGTCTTCAAGTTGTGGATATATGACTATTTGGTGTTTACCCCTACATGCTACATGCTAACACCTACATGCTACATGCTTACACCTACATGCTGCATGCTAACACCTACATGCTACATGCTTACACCTACATGCTACATGCTAACACCTTTTTGACATTTCTATTATAGCGACGGATGAGCTAATGTCTGATAAAAGTTGCAATCAGGAATTTCTCTGGTAGATGCCATTTCATTTTATAGACTGCACCTTTAAGTGTGATTTACATTGACTCCTTTTAAAGGTGAAGACTTCTGACCACGACTCAGCATACGGTCCACTCTCAAAGATGAGTCTCGGTACCGACTCGCATCTTCTGTCAAAAGGTTTGAAAAGCCAATCCTTGTTTCTTTTTCTTTTTTGATTTACGAGAAAGCAACAGAACCAAATTGCGGAATTCTTTTTCGGTCCAAGTCACCGAATGTAAAGAAAGAGGCTCTCGCTGAATTCACTGCTACGGTAAAGGTTCTGCGGGTCGGGCTGCCGGTGTAATTACGTTGACCAAGAGTCTCCTGGTGGCCCCGCTCTAATTGGGCTCAATTTATAAATGCCACACAGCTAGTAATCCCGCCGTTTCCCCGCGCCGTTCGAGGAAAAGGCTCCAGCCATCCTCTGGCTAGGATTGATTACATGTACCTCAAATGAAGAGTAAGCAGTTTCGTGCCGTCCAACACCGGCTCCAGACCCTCGCTATCGATTGAGTTTACAGCAGAGGGAAAATAAGAGCTGCCACTTCGCAAAACTGTTCCTATTTTTTTTTTTCCCTTCATGCTCACAAATTTAATGGGCTTCTATTTCAACCAAACGGCTCTATTATTTTCTTGGATGTGGTGTCCGAGTGAGGCCGGACGAGCTGAAAGAAAAGAGGGGAAAACTCGATTCTCTGGGTTGAGTGAGTTTGTCAAAGCCTCGAAGTGACAGAAAAACTATGTAGGTAAGAAAAAAAAAATTATTTCTGTTCGTAATCTATTTCTTTCGGGCTTTTATGGATATAAATAAGTAAAAAAACAAAAACAAAGTTAGATGAATACCTTCAACAGTGTTTGGTAAAACATGTTTTCACATCAGACTTATGACATTGTTTCAGGAAGAAACTTTTGTACTTCATGGAAAGTCAGTTCTAATTAAATTAGCTCTACTTTTTGTAAAGAACGTTTAATGTCATATTAGACTTTTCTTGGTTGTTTCACTTTACATAATCTGTTTTGGGTTCAATATGCCAAAAGAAAACTCCTACTCGGTGGCCCCTTTGACCCGTGGTGTCCCCCAGGGCTCCGTACTTGGCCCCTTGACCCTTAGCATTTACATGCTGCCACTGGGTCATATTATAATCAGGTTCAATCAAGTGATAAAAACATCTTTCAGTCAGAACTAGGGACTCAAAAATGTGCTCAATCAAACAGCTGAGCGAGACATGAAACGATTAATTGCAGTAATTGTAATAATAATAATAATAATAATAATAATTTTAATCAACTTTATTCGTTTAGCAGCTTCAAAAACAGCACCGTTGCTGCCCTCATTATAAAGTGAAAGTTCTTAGCCGTTTTGTTAAAGCGTGATTTTAGAAAACTATTTTACTATTATTAGACTTTTTTGGTTGTATCAAGTTATATAATTGTGTTTAGTAAGTCCTCACAGTCTATAAAATACCAAAATAAAAAGTCCTTTTCAATAGCCATGGTTAATGCCTCTCCCTCGGGCGCCACTTTGACCTTTGGTGTCCCTCTGGGCGCCGACCTGGACCCCTTACTCTTTCGCATATACATGTTGCCACTGGGTCGTATTTTAAACCGGTTCAGTGCCATTTTTCAGGTGGAACTAAAAACTCATCATGAGCTCAACCAATCAGGTGAGGTGGACATTGAAGTGTTATTAAAAGCAGTTGACTTGTTAAACTTTGTAAAACTCTAAAATGTAATTTATTCATTAATGCCCGTTGAGACGTTTTCAGCCTTTTATCACTCAAACACTGAAGAGCGTAATGGACTGAGAAGAGCCTTTCACTTTAACTTTATCCGTGTTAAAACAGTCCAACAAATGCAAATAATAATACTATTTGGGCATATTTTATCAGGTTTAAAGTTCCAGTGGGAAAGCATAATGACACTGGGGGGGGGGGGGCTGCTACGTGAGCAGTGGCGGCAGTGAAGGAGACAAGCTTTAAGTGCTCTTTGCTTTTCCTCTTGTGAATACTTTGTCCTTGTCAGATTTATGTAATCAGCGGGTATGATGATAAAAGATGGCAAAGCTGGATCCGCGCCAAAACGGCTGTAGTAGCGCTTCAAACAAATCACACAGACATGACTCATCCTCATCCACCTTGACCCCTCATCATCATCATCGTCCTCCAGCTCTCATTAGCATGAGGAGGACTTTGCATTGCACGTGCTCCGGGGCCATGCTTGCCATGCACCGGTTTATCCAAGAGGAAGAATAGCTAGAGGACAGAATTTAGCCGGCCAGTGCACTGTGCTGTCTTCTCCACACGGGTCATTGCTCTGGACATTCACTGCATGGCGGGGTTCTGGAAAACTGTCACGAGGAAGCAGAGTAGCAGAAGATGCATGCATGAGATTTAAATGCCTCCTCCTTTGTTCCACTCTGACTGCGTCACGGGAGTTCAAGCGGAGGGGAAGACGAGGAGGAGAAGGGCTTGGAGGCCGGGGCTGTTATGAAAACGGCTTTTTTTTTTTAAAATGACTCTTGTTATTGGAAAATTCAATTTGGCTCAATTAACCTATTAAGTCTGTTTTCCTGCCGTTATCTAAAACATGTTTATGCCGTCAATCCTTGAAGCGCTTCGTAATTATTGTTGATATGCCGCATTTTTTGCGGAGCCTCCAGACATAATTGAGTTAAGACGGCCAATCATAAATCATCCTGTGGCCCTGCTTGGAGGAGGCGGGGTCAGGGTTGCACGCCGTCAGGGCTGAGATGATTCCTACAAGGAACCTCAGGAAAGATATTAGTCCTCTCATTAGTCGTCAGATACCACACGGTAGGTCGAAGGCTGTGGAAATGAATCTGCCACCATGACATGATTGACATATGACATCCATCTGGTGCAATCAGAGTGCTGGAACCTAAACAGGAAGGACATGTTTGCAGCAAAAAAACCTCAAGAAGCTGCCTGTAGGTGGCAGCTTACTATATTATATGATTAATATAGTTTATCTTACTTTAATGAGTAGTAGGTCTACGGCATCCACCAATATACCATAAATAAATAACCAAACCCCAGGACTCCAGTTAATGCTTGTTAAATATTTGAATTCTATGACTATCATCGCGGAAAACACGCCGCGGTTATAACCTTGACATATTTTACACAGTTTTAATGAAGGTCACCAGGAGGACAGCAGCTCTGCAGCGTGTGATTTGACTGTTTGACCACGGGGACGCAGGGATTGTTTCAGCTGCAGGAGATCGCTGTAGTTGAAAGAATGAATATTTCCCTCATTAACACGCTGCTCAGCGGATTCACCGAAGGGGCTTTTGATGCGACTCTGATTCCTGCTGTGTGCAGAGATGTTCGCTTTTGTTGTTAGGCTTTCATTCTGCCACCCTGAAAATGATTCTAGCTCATTTTCTTTCTCCATTATCACGCCGCCACAATCCTTTTTTTGATACAATGGTGAGATACATGTTGTTCTCATTATTTGCTGTAACAGAGTTTATTACTGTATGAACTAAGAAGTCAGTGGTTGAAACTGGAAAAATGTATGTGTGTTCATATGGATGTCAGAGCAAATACAATCCAAGTGTGTGTGTGCATATTTGTGTGTCACCAAAACTGCATTTTAAAGGGACAAAATACTAAAAACATAACCATGCCCCTGCTGTCGGCCCCAGCAGCGAGGATATACCCCCGAAAATCCCTCAATCCTCTGCGTTGTACAAGCAATTCCCCTGATTGAACTCTATATTGAATGGGGTTATATCCCAAAAATGTGGGTTTTTCAAAAGAAGTGGGTAAAATATGAACCGTTAGAGTAGAATGTGTTATATATAAGATAAATCTGCCGGAGTTGCTTCATATTCATCAAATTTGGACTAAATCAGACCAACGGACATGAATGTGGTTTTGAAAAATAGTGTTCTGTCTATCAGAAAAAAGCTCCCCGTAGTGAGTCAAATATGAACTATTAGATAAACGTAGGATATCTATGAGATGGATCTCCTTGAGTTGATTCATATCCTCAGAATCTGGACTAAATCAAACCAGCGGTTGGGTTTTATCTCCAAAAGACCTTTTGAACACAGAGACGACAGATTGTTTCTGCAGCAGGAGATAAAGCCCCCCCTAGTGTTGGAAATATACAACCCGCCTTTCCCAAAATCAACCCAGTTCTTCCTTGCACTAAGGTCTATGTGGGTATAAAATCTGAAAATGATCCATTAAATCGTTTTGGAATTATCGCGTTAAGATTAAGGATCTGCGGCGGACGATTCCTAAAACAAAAAAAATTCCTATAAAATGATTTAATAGTTATAGATCGTGACGGATTTTAGAAAAAAGCATTCATTCGGTAAATGTGTAAAATACCATGTAATATTTATAACAGTATATGTATATAACAGTTTCAGGAAGGGGGCGTTTTACGTCCTCAAAGAGGTTGTGAGTGTCACCTTTGGAATAACTGCAGAGTCAGCATCTTTCCGTCGGGCGCCGGGAACCGAGCTGGACTTGGACATGTGTCATGAAGAGACTCAGTGCGACTCCTTGATAATGACTCCCAACCTCCACGGATGATTACATCTTCCTCAGGTCTTAATTTATTCATATTCATTCCAATGGACTCCTAAAGGTTGCATCTATTTAACGACACCAATGTCTCACGTTTGGAACGACGCAAAATGTCCTCGCCTCGTGATTTAACCCCCCAATTATTCATCTCCTGCACCTCTTTGGAGCGCGGGGCTGGGCTGGGGGGTGGGTGGGTGGGATTCATTATCCAGTTGAACGTACTGGTGGAATGGGTGTTATGAGGTGATGGATGAGGATTGCCAACGCAAAGAACCTCTTTGCCGTCCTTGTTGGATTTAAGGTGTCCAACCGGCTCTGACTACTTCCTGTCCCGATCCTGGTGTCGGCTGAGGAGAAGAGCAGCTTCTGTGCGTCAGTGCTTTTTTTTTTAACGGTAATGATGAAATATACGACTGTCGGACTTTTAATGGGAATCAATTAACTTCTTTTTTTTCTTTTTTTAAAGAGTTGAGGACAGATAATAAAGTTGGCGCTGACATTACGGAGCCTTTGTTGGGTTTATTTTTCCTGACAGCGGCTCAGTCCCGCCTCAGCGTCTCTATCTCCGACCCTGACAGGTTTATCGTCGGCTCAACCTTCAGCGCAGGGCCGGCCTTTATTATTTTAATAAATTACCCTTCATGAAGGGAGCGCCGGTGCATGTCTGTTGCGTGTCCCTTCCTCTCCCCTCCCTCCCTCGCTCTTTCCTTCTTCCTAGTTCACACTTCCTACCACCTTTCCTCTTTCCCTCCTTCTTCAGTACCGCAAATTAACATCACTCTCTCTCGGAGACCAGATGCGTTCATAGAGGAAGATGATGGAAAGACCGAAGGCGAGCGCCCACTTCTCAGCAGATGGATGTGTTCTCGGTGACGGGCCAGCGGTCATCAGTCGTCAGGGCCACACAGCCTCTCCAGGCCTGAGACGGCGCCGGCATCCGCAGAGGATGGATCACCATGAGTGGGCGCAGTGTAAAAGGGGGTGAAAGATGGGTCGTTCAGACGCCACGGTTCATCACTCGCAACCGCCGCCCTGTAGGAGCGACCCGAGAGAGAAGCCCAGGCGACAACAGAGGGTTGAATTGTTGCGGCGGCGGGTCAGTGTAAGACGGGACGGAACAAGAACCGCTCAGCCTCCTCGTTTTCTGTCCCAACGCGAAGGCAATTACTCAAACTCTAAGCCTCGTCTCCTCGCTCTGACATCATGCATTAACAGAGAGGGGAGACTTTGTCAATATGGACGCTTTTGTTGATTTATTTCCCATCTTTGGTCCCAAATGTGATTTTTAGTGAGGAGAAACTCTCGCCAGCGTTTCCTCAGAGGAACAAACGTACGTCTCTAAAAGAACATTATCCACCGCGACAAAGCGTCGTATCTTTTTAAAACTAGGACAGAGCTCTAAGCTCTAGCCCTCAGAGTCAGTTTTCCAAATGTATGAACCCAATAGAGGAGCTTAAACTCACAATTTCATCATCATTTCAAAAATGTAATAATCAATCGATTTTCCTGGGGTTGCTTTGATAGAGAATCTTCCATTTTTGCCGTATAAGCAAAACGTCAAAAAACGGAGGACTGTAGAGAACTTGACTCTCCGATTTTGTCTCGGCTTAGAAGAAGAGCGATAGCAGAACCGGCATAAACCTGTGGGCTCAGCACTGCCCCTTCAGGTAGGCAGAGGTACTGCTGCCTCACCTCCTGCTTTTTCATTATGGATTTATGTCGGATCAACAAGACTGAATATGTGAAATACACGACCTGTTCTATGGAGATTAAGGACGTATAATAAAAGTATCTACAAACATTACATTGGTGACAAACGGTGAGAAAGCAAGAAGCGCAATCTGAGATGAGGCTCAGCTCATAGCTGCCTCAACTCGCCGTCTCCTCATCTATTTGAACAGGAATGAGTGAAATGATTGGAATCATACAGAATTCTGGCTCCGCCTCCCCGGACCACAGGTCCCGGGCTTTAGCCCCCTGGATCCTAAGATCAAACCTGCGTGGTCACATGTATAACATGTGTCAAACATGTATAATTAGGCAAAGGAAGCCACTGCTTTCCCACTTGTGTACTATATTCCTCCCATCGAGTCTTTCCCTGAGAGTTTCCTCTCAGGGAAAGTCCAGATTATCTATTTCTGTCAGTTTGAATTTCTTAAGCTCCGTTTTGCACGTTTGCCTGCGAGTGGCTGCTGAGGAGAGTTGGGTTTCGTCACCTTTTCACCCTCTTACTGCATACTGGATTGGTGCCGGTCTATCCCATGACCTTGAGTAGTAAGCTAGTTGGCTTCAAAGATTAATTTGATTAATTAATACTGTGAGTCTTTATAGATGGAAAAAGTTTATTAGAGCAAAAATATCATTGACAGCAATTAAAATGTAGGTTTTTTTCAAGTTTTTTGATTTTATCTCAGCAAAGCCAGGCAGGGTAGTTTTTAGGTTAATATAATAATCATAGTGATACTATTTTTATTCTCTGTCTATTCTGTAGTTGTATTTAAAGCAGTTAATTTAGCACTAAAGCATGACAACTAGTTTTCAGCTCCTTATTAAATAAGGGATGTAGAAAGTTCATCGTCACAGCATTTCATCATCAACATCTTTACGCAGGGATTGATATAAGCGACAATAAGAGGAGCTATGCTACATTGTTTATACACCAGTCAGCCATAACATTACAACCATTAGCCTTGGTAGGTAGTTCCGCGAACACCCATAAGACTTTGCAGTTCTGGAGATGCTTTAAACATCCAGTCATCGCAATTTAACAATTCACGTACAACAATTCATCGTTGAGCTTGCGCAATTTTCCAGCTGCCAACACATCAGTATCAGAATCAAAGGTTCACTTGTTGCCCAATACATTCTAGGTGTAATGAGATAGGTCGGAGGTTGTATTGTTATGGCTGATCTGCATATTCGTTTTTCATGAATTGACAGAGTCGACCCCCAGTGCACCCATCAGAAAATAAAACTTGACTAGGAGCATTATAAATTGATTCACAACCTACTGGCCTACAAAACTCTACTACATTTTAAGTAAAATATGTAATTTTATAAGTCATTTCAACCCGTAATATCCCCCGAAACAAAAAGATGCTAGCCTGTTCCACCTGCTTCCAGTCTTCATGCTAAGCTAGGCTAATTACCTCCTGGTTTCAGCTACATACTGGATGGTGAGACATATTTGTAATTTCATAAGTCATTGCAACCCGTAATATCCCCCGAAACAAAAAGATGCTAGCCGGTTCCACCTGCTTCCAGTCTTCATGCTAAGCTAGGCTAATCACCTCCTGGCTTCAGCTCCATTCTTGATGCACAGACATGAGATCGGTGCCCGTTTTTCATCTGATTCTCCCGGGATTACATTTCAATTCCAGTGAGAGCAAATCATTGCATTTCTCAAAATGTCAAACAATTCAATATAAATCCGCCATCTGTCCGTCAAGCGGCCGGGTTAATCTCTCAATGGAAGATTATGCTAATCTTATCTGTTTGTAGACTCGCTGACAGGATTGAATCTTGATGTAACGACATCGCACGTTTGATGAGTCATGTATGCATCGCACTAATGTACAATAAATAAAACCTCTCAATATTACCTGAGTAAGGGATTTATTCAAACATCAGTGTTTGTATAAACGGCTCTATTTCTCTTTATAATCGGACGATTCAGCATCGCCATTGCCCCTGTCTGAAGCCTCTTTTGTGTGAGAAACATCTTCATCTGTCGCAGCTCCAGGAAAAAGGCCCCGGAGAGAGAGGGATGTCCTGAGGAGGGCTGTTAAACACCTGTGATTGCCGCCATCATCTCTATGCCTCGCCCCGCTTCCTGCAGCGCCCACCTGTCTTTATAGTTCATCGTCTTGTTTACGCGTCTGGGTATAGGCTGTGGGATAATAGAGCGGTACACTTGGGACGCTGCTCGCTCTCTCTTTTTCCGTGCCGAGCTCCAGAGTGCTCATGGGAGATCGGTCAGGTCGAAGGAAATATCTTATCGTACGCCTCTAGATGAGTCTCTGCAGTAAACGTTTGCCGGCAGTCGCAAGTGGGTCACATGAGTGAACCTGGTCTCCATTGTAGAACCAAACTGGAGTGTGTGTGTGTGTGTGTGCGTGCGTGTGTGTGTGTGTGCACATCCTAATACATCCATTCCCATGCACGTATTCTGTTTCCACGCCGGCCTGCTGCAGCTCTGCTCAGTAACCACGCTTGTGTATTCAGCTCCATCCGTTGACAGTGGAAAAAAATCGTCGGCTCCCCAGTGGCTCCTGTGTTTGTTGTTCTGTAATGAAAGTGCTCTTCTTGTCAGAACCAGGCGGCAGCCTACCTGCTTTCAATGGGGAAACTGCTGAGATTAACACTTGCTCCCCGGCGCCTCGCTCTCCGATGATGACAAAGCCTCGCACACAGAACCCTCTCAGAGCGTGTGCTGGCAGCTGCCGATAGCAGGAGTGTGTTTCATCCCGACTGCTGTTCCACTTCTGCGGCTCCGGTGGGCGATCCGATCACGATGGAACGATACCGTCATAAATTGCAGATGTTAATGGATTCTCTAAATACTCGAAAGGAGACTCTGAAATCATCTATTGGTCATGAACAAATGGTAATTTGCTCCAAACCAGAAAAACACGACAGCATAATGAGTGTCAGTTAACTAATTGGCTTGAGAGACTTTTTAAACGGCCATAAAATACAGAAAACCGACAATACTTCAAACAAACTGGCTTTAATGGGACTAAGTGGCTCACATAATTTCCACGCGGCGAGGCTCATGTTGTTGGATGAGCTCAGAGGGAATTGTTCCATTTTGGCTCTTTGGTCACGCCAACCATTAATGAGAGGGTGGAGGAGTTCCCGCACAAAAAGTTTCCATTATAACTAGACTCTGCTTTATTTTTAGTCGGCACTTCCAGACACTACATCTCTCCAGCTCTGAGGTAGAGACACCGAGAGGAGAAGGAGGAGGAGGAGGAGGAGGAAGAGGAGGCGGCTACTCAGCCTCCCTCTCAGGATGTTATGGATGATTTGATGGCCGGCTCAGTATATCATGCAGCTACAAGGCCCTGTGGGGGTGGCAGTGGACGGGTGGAGAGCTGTCTGAATACCCCGTCCAAATACCAGCAGGGCCTTTAATGCAAGGTCAGAGAGGAAGAGGAAGCAACTTCAGGAACCCTTCATCAAGCGTCTTGCTCATCAGTGTCAGATTTGTTGACTTTGGAAAAGCACTTTGATACTTTCCTCTGCTTTGAAATAGAAAATAGCCTTCATTCATATAGTCCCCTTCAAAATAAAAATGCTTTGACAGACGAGGCCATGACCGGAAACTCGGAAGGTAATAAAACAGCGAAACACTAAAACCAATGCATGACTAAGAAAAAAGAAGAAAAAAAAGAGAATTGAAAACAAGTTGGAAAAACAGTCAAAAGCTGCACAGAGGAGGGTAAAAATAATAAATCATTATTAAATACAAAAAGAGAAGGAGAACAGTGGAGCAATTAAGGTGATAAAAAAGATGACATCACATCCTAAAAACTAAGATAAAAAACTAAATAGGATAAAAAATTATATAATAAAAAGAGGAGAGGTTGATCAAAAACTAACTAGGCCTATCTGTCGTCCCTGACATCAAGGGTATATCCCTGAAAAGCCCCCAATCCCCTGCGATGGACAAGCAAAACAGTCTGGACTAAAAATGTATGTGAAATTTTGTCTGAAAAAAAAAGTTTTTTGTGAAAAAGAAAGAAAAAGCTCCCCCTAGTGACAAAAATATGAACTACTAGTGTAAAATAAGATTCATACAAGATAAATATCCTCGAGTCGAATCATGTGCACTGAATTTGGACTAATCCCCAGAAAAACTTTGAGACGAGGCTTCTCCTAGAGGGGGAAATATACAACCGACTTTTCCCCTAATCAATCCAGTTCTTTCTCGCACTTAGATCTATGTGGGTATAAAATTTGAAAATGATCCAATAATAGTTTTTGAGTTATCGCGCTAACATAAGAGATAAGCAGATGCAGTGTTCGCGGCCGTGCCGGCGAGGATGATTCCGTAATATCCCTGACTTCTCCCGGGATAGAATTGATATTAATTAAATGCTAAAACATAATAATAAATACAATGAATATGAGATTAAATAAAAGTATTAAAAAGGTGACTTGGTTAGGTATACTTATGTAAGTCACAGCGTTAGAGAGAAGGCACAGCGTTTGACCCATCCCTGAGGAGCAGTGGGCAGCCCCCCCGCCAGGCGCCTGGGGGGGCAAACTGGGGTTCAGGGTCTTGCTCAAGGACCATACGACATATGAACCGAAGGGGTGGTCTGGGGATCGAACCCGTGACCTTCTAATTGGTTGACCACTGACCTACCTACTGAGGCACAGCTGCCCCATCACATCTAAAAATGAAGATAAAATATAGAAAAGTTGAAAAAAAAAGACAAAAATGTAAGTGATATAACAAAAAATAAAACAATAAAAGATGAAATCATAACACGAGGTGAAAGAAAGAAAACAATAAGAATGATGCAATAAAGGAGAGCATCCCTCAAAGCAACAACGCAAAGGATTAAATAAGGATTTATATCACTTTATAAGAAATATCATATATATTGTTGGTCATTTCCTTCTGATAGTTTGAATATTACTTTATTTCCCAAACAAATACGGAGAGGCTCAGAATTTATTTAGTTTAGTTATTTATTTATTTAGTTATTTATTACTGTTATAGTTGTTGTTGTTGTTGTTCTGTTGCTGCTACTACTTGGACTTTCCCACTGAAGCATGCACTACTCAATCCAACCAGCAGATGGGGCACATTCAGTATTCAATACCTCACACTGGTTCCCTGCACTCAACCCTAAAGGTGGTCTGACCTCAGCCCACCTCAGTAAACACACCCACCCTGTCAGAATACATGTTGGAGAGAAAATCCTCCCTTATTGCCTTTTTACTGATGTGATTAAACAAACAAATGTTCACCCAGCCCCCCGCTGTGATCCACGGACGCCTTTACTCTCACCACAGCTCTTACCTCATCTTATTTTATTATCTTATGAATGATCCACCATTGAGCCTCTCCAGTTCACTGCCTGATGCTGCTGAACAATTACGACGCCATTTCTCGGCCTATTGGCTTTGCACCTTTTCCACATTCATTTACGCGGCAAATGTAAATGCCATCCTTCAATCCGTCAGCGGACTAGCAGACACTTACATGTCACAAGTCGTCGCACTATTCCCCTCCAGAGTCACCTACGGGAGCGGAGGAGTGTTTCAGCTCTGGATGTGAAAGTTTATGTGCGGATATTATCATGATGGGAGTCACGGATGTCATTCCGTTGGGTCCCATAAAGCCCCACATTCAACGGCTATGTGAAATATCTTTGCTTATATGGCGTGAGCCGATGATCGCAACGCTGCGTGACTTATTTTGAAGATAATCATTCTTTTTTCTGGTCAGAATTAATAAAAAATGTAATGCTTTCCCTGAGAGGCAGATAGCTACATCAGTTCATGATAAACAGAAAGTTGTTGGGTACTAAATTAACTCTCATAAACAAGGCATTATTGATATTTTTATATATTTCATTTTAGAAAGTTCACCCAAAATCAAATAACACTTGGACACAGTGTCAAACTCAAATATGCTGATTAATAAATGAGCATGCACCTATGTAAAACCCATCTGAGCATAACTCCAAGCATAATTTACACATTTTAACCCTTTATTGTCCTCAACAATAAAGAATAAAAAGCTATGGAAACATTCTTTCTTTGCTTGTTTTCTTTCTTTTGGGCATTTATTAAATGATATCTTAGACCCTCTAAATTTACCATAAAATGATATATTGTTTGGTCAAGCATGTTTTTAAAAAAAAAATGTTGGCATATATTAGATTATTTATATTAGATATATTAGAATTCTTCACATGCTTGATTATGGAAAAAAAAAAACAAATTAGCCCATTAATGTCCTCACAGAGAAAAAAAACTATGGAAAAAATGTTTCTTTTCCCGTTATTTTTTATCACGTGGTGTCCCCCAGGGCGACCCTTACTCTATTCATACTGCAGGTGGGTCAGATTACAAATAGGTTCAGAAACATTCTTCATGGATAAATAGTGACTGGAAAAAGTGTTCAACCAAACAGCAGAGCCGGACATTTAGGGGTTAAGACCTGACCCTCTGCACAGATAACTGCCCTTGGGCTTAAAGTAAAGACTGCGTGTACTTTTGCCCCCCCGTCATTAAATCATCAGTAGGCCATTAGGGCAGTAGGTTGCTGGTTCTCTGTGCTGCGTTGCGCTGCGTGAGTCCACTAGGGGCAAAAAAAAAAAAGAAGAAAAGTTTGCACTTGTTGACGGTTTTCAAAGAGTTCCTGTTTTGGAATGTAGACGGAGCAGAGACTTCTTCACCACGAGTCTAATCCGCTCGGACTTTGACTATATTGCGGATTGTGCGATGTTCGCGGAGCTCGCGCCTCTGTAAAGATCTGGTTTTTTAGCGGACTTTTGCAGCAGGAGTTATGGATTACATTCTGACTGTGACGGGCAGCGGCGCCAGAGTCGTCCGGGACGCAGTTGTTCACAGATTCTGGGGATCTGGACAGACTGATGACATCCAGCAGCACCATGCTGAGCCAAAACACGAGCACCCTCACACCATCCAGCTCAGAGCAGGTCAGTCCACTTTCTGGGGTCGTTAGAGCTGGAGGTAGTTTGTTCAAAAACTCCCGAAACTTCTGACGCATGCCTTCCCTCCCAGCGAACAACCAAACCCCCGTTAGAAATACATCAATTTAAGAGGTCTTACCCCCGTGGATAATTTTGCTTGCTTCCTGGAACAAAAGTCAATATCTAGAAATAAACACCAGATATTCATTCTGTATTCGGCTTAGCTCTATTCATAAAGTTATATTATTTGAATAATATTTGATCACAATATTTACGTTTATAGTTATTTCCGCTCCAACGTGTCACTAAAATAGACTGTGTTCATATGAAATGTACTTCTAATTTTAATATCTTAATGACTTAAGTCGACTTTTTGGACTAAAAATCTTATAATAAAACACAACAAATCCGTCAAAATAAGACATTTAGCAGATTGAAATCGAGAAAGTTTTCATCTCTGCTACTGCTGTCAGTTAAAAATAATGACGCGTTATTAATCCTTTAAACATTTTAAAACATGGGCAAAGTATGTGTTGTGAAAAAACGTATGTGTAAATATACTACAGTTAAATAAATAACTGAGTCTGTGGCTACATTAAACGAGATGTGCTACGTTATTCGTGCTCAGAGGCGGTGATAGACTCAGTGGTGCCCAGGGTAAAGAAGCAGCTCATGCCCCCCCAACTCCCACCCCCTGGATAAATACAAAACTATTGGTTGTATTAAAATAATTTTATTTTCTTATATATATATGTATTGTGTCTGTGATTCCCTGTGTTTTGATTATTATGTGGTGACGGACTTCGCTAGTTTTGTTATTTCTTATCAATTGTTTCTCATCTTAAATGAAGCATTTTGTTTTCTGACTCTTTGTGAAACACTTTATAGCCTCGGTTTAGAAAAGCTGCTGTATGAATTAAGCTATACCTACTTCCTAGCTTCCTAGCTGGATAGTTAGCAGGTGGTAAGCAGGTAGCTGTTGATACAAATATGAAAGATGAATTTTCCACGTTTTGGAAAATGTATCTTTTCATATTAATTATATTAATTTAATTCAATTAATCTTAGATCCATCTTTCATATTAATTAATTAGCATCTCAAATGTGTTCAGGTCCGGACTCTGATGAGGTTATTCCTCATTTTTCTAATCTTGAATCATTCAGAGAAGGGCCCACTCTTCTGGTTGGGATCACTATCTTGCTAGATCTGTTGAGCTAGAAAAAAAGCGGAAGTGTGAACACGAGGAAGGAAATACTTGATGTAATTCTTGCTGCTTCATGTGAAAGAAGGCTTCCTGGACAGAGAACATATATGAAGGAAGATCTCTGATTTGCTTTGCTGCCATATTTCTTACTCCTGAAGTGATGTTAATGCATAACAAGAGATTTCTTGTCCCCTTTGGGTTGAGGAAGTGAGGAAGTTCTGCAACAACTGAGGCATTCCAAATATTCCAGATCAGCAGGGATTGCATTCTAAAACCATCCAGCCATTGAGAGAACAAGTATGTCCTCAAGGCTTTTCACATGGGGGAGTATCAACATGCTAATGAAGATTGGATTTTTTTTTCTGATTTTGCCTCTTATGCATAATTTATTATGAGACCCATCAGGGTCTTGCATGACTTTGAATTAAAAGCTGACAAAAGTGACGCCGATAAAAATGAAAAGCCCAAACAGTTCTGAGCTCTCGGACAAACTATCTGCCGAAATATCACGGAGAATGCTTTGCCTTATTTAGCAATCATTAATTGGTTGTTCTCAGGACCAAAAACTTTTCATCGAGAGTTCCTACCCATCTCCTGCTCTGTTTTAATGTACAACTCCTGCAGAGTCATGGGGCTCGAGTGCGCGGTGGCACGCAGGTTAATTATTCGATCTAATTAGGACAAAGATTAATCAGATGCATTCTCTGCTGCTCTTGAAACGCTGCGGATGGCAGGCGAGTTCATTAGCAGTCCCTACGCCTCTCTCTTCGTGCAGCAGGATGGACCATTGGGCCGGCGTGTTTCTGCAGGCTGCTGCCCCACTCAGGGGGAAACAATGATGCTAACTAGACATGCAGTTAAGTTGTGGAAGTGAAAATATGGCGTGTGAGAAACTGAAGTGGGCACTGAGCAAATTAGTAGACCCGGGGTCGGTACTGCACTGCTGGACAAGTTGAGCACCAGTAAGCCCAGTGGCACTGTCAACACCAGCTAGTGGTGGACTCATGTTGTGGTGATAAAAATGAGAAGGAATTGGATCTCCAGCATGTAGACATGGGTGCATTCATGGTGAAACAGTAAAACCCCACATGGCACTGAATCATGTTTTCTCCACTGAAATGCTACCACTGTGTCCTCCCGTCACGTTCTGTCCGTAGAAAAAGGGTCACCAGAGACCACCTAACACAGATTTCTCTTTGAAATAACTGTGTTTTCTTACAGCACTCTGGTTAATTGTAGAAACCTTATGGAACAAAAATCTGGCTCAGAGTTTAGTAATTAACAAAAAAATTAAACAAAGAATACAAAGTACTTTAGAAATGGTATTAAAAAGATTGTCTACTTCTGTTTCTTGGATTGACTTTGTGAGGGATCCCGACCCCCAGGTTTGCAATCACTGCAGATAATGTGACGCTATAGATAAAAGTCTTAAAATGGTTCAGAAGGACCATTGCCTGGAAATGTATTTCTCTTTCCCTTCATTACGTTACTTCTAACCAGGATTGCTCTTTTAGATTCTGTGAAATCCACATTTTGTCGTATTCTAAAGCGCTAATTGTGAAGCATGTGCTCAAGTATGAAATAGAAAAACCCCCCGGCTAGAGTCACGATCACAGAGCACATGTACTATAGCACATGATTCACCAGTGCCAATAGCAGGTTTGTCCTGCTGACATTGAACTCATCTCTAAGTTCCCTCGGCTCCCCAGAGTGTTCACTTACATCGTCTCCGTTCCCTTTCACCCTAAGGCTGACACCAGCTCCGCTAAATTATCAGATGATTCAGAGGCTGCAATCTGCCGCCGCTCTCAGCTCTGTAATAGGTGATTTTAATCGCCTTCATTTCCAAAAAGTCCTTGAGCAGTTTGTGTCGTTCCTCGCCCTGCATGTCATTAGCAGGAGGATCTTGGGGAATGTGTTATGGCTCTTACAAGGAAACTTAAGGCGCGGAAGTCCCAGTTGGATCAGGGAGTGAAATAATGGCCGCTCTCTGATTCCAAGGATGATCCGTCCACATGGACTGGATTCCCTGTGCGAATGACCAAACCGACACTCTTTCCCCAAGGACTTTCTCCCTGAATGATGAGTCTGTCTCCCTCCCAACAGGAACTGTCCAAGAAGAAATAATGTTTCTACCAGAAACAAATTTACAACTACGTATGTGAAAGGAGGGCTAACATAAAATAGTTATGAAAGGATTTAAATCGGACCCGCATGTGGACAAGATAAAGATATTCTCTGGAGTTCAAGATGTTTCCTAGAACCAGATGATGAGCACAGTCATATTTAAGCGGAGATATTTAATCGGTTTTGTGACTACTAATGTGGAACTAGAACGGTTTCTGCCCACAGCTCAACCCTCTGTAGAAACTTCAACTGTAAACTTCATTTTTATTATACATAAACTTGATTTCTGTAGATTCTTTCCACACATTGTCTTAACAATATAGGTATGATTTGTAGTTTAGAATACTTAGTTCTGGTCATTAGTGGTGATCATATACACAGTATGTGTACAGTTCATGTTGTGTAATTTATAGTCCTGGACCACTCTGAGATATCCACCATTCTTTAGTTTTGATTGATTGATTGATATCCCCGAAAAGTCCGGGATATTATACACGTCTGTTACTCAAAAACTCTTTCATGGATCATTTTGCGTATTTCCGCCAATAGGTGGAACTTTATTTCCTAAATATTTCATGCAATAACTTCTCAACCGTTGGTCCGATTTAGTCCATATTTAGTGCATGTAAATCAACTTTAGGAGCTCAATCTTGTTTATATCCCATATTTAAATCTGGTAGTTCATATTTTACTCACTAGGGGGCTCATATGAATCAACACAAGGACATCTATCTGGTATATATATATTATTTCACAATAATGGTTTAAATTCTACTCATTAGGGGGAGCCTCTTGTGGAAAATGCAGTTTCTTGTCCCGTAACCTCCAAACTGTAAGTCCAACTATGTCTAAATTTAGCTCTTATAAATTTAATACCAGGAAATCTGTGTTGTTTTATTACTGAGCTCCGGAAAAACTAGTTAACTATATTTATCTTCGTTATTGAGTCACTATGGGATCTGATCGTAGAGCATATTGCTGACTTCATAGAAATAGTGAGGTTGAGTCAATAAAGACTGTTTGAGATTATTAATGAGTCATATTTAATATGAGTAGTTCAATCAGGGTGATTGCTTGTACAAAACAGGGCAATGGGGGCTTTTCGTGAAGTATACCCTTGCTGTCGGGGACGACAGTGTAGGTCTAGTTCTTTTATATCTGTGTTAGTATATTGAGAGTAATATCTACACTGAAAAGCACTGAGAAGAGTGATTACCTCTGCCAAGGCCCAACAATCCCTCATGTCCGTTTATAGTGCCTCGTCTGTTCCCACCTGTCAGTTCAACAGTCTGTTCATAATTTGCAAAAATAATATGGAATGCCCTATCTTGCAGTGATATGGGTGTTGTAAAAAAAAAAAAACTGTGCTTCTGCCTCTCTGCCTAAATCAACACAGATGTTTAATGCCTTCTTTCCTGGCCCGTCCACGAGGTTCTTGCAAGTCCGGGTAGGTTTTAGGGAAATTTTTGATTTTGGTTTTTGAGACATATTGATTAGGGACTTCCTGATGCCCATAAAGACTTATTAAAAGAATGGATCTCAACTTCAGTTGCGTGGAAGTATTAAAGCCGGGTTTGGGGTTTCTTCCTCGTCAGTTATCACTTTTTGATGCTCTTTTAATCTTGAAGAGGAGGCCAGAAAGAATCCTCACAACTATAGCAGGGCATTTAAATGGAAATAATCCAAAATAGCTGACGCAATCTTTCTCGTATGATTCATTTGATAAATACTTTGAACAATCCCTTTTCATCTAATGTTAGCTGGTGCGAGCAGAGCGGCACAGTTGAGCAGGAGTACAAACACTTTCCGACAAATGGGTCTCAACCAGTGGAGTTTACACCTTGAATAATGGCATGCCCATCATTTGGGAACATTCTGGCTTCCATGAATACGATAACCTGAATGTAAACACTGTAGGAAAAGCAAGTTTACACAACAATTTGTTTAATCACTTACATAATACAAAAAATAAGCCTGCTGCCGAGTATGAAAAATGCAGGTTTTTTCTAAAAGAGACCAAGTTCTTCTGTGGTGTAGCTGTTTCTAACAGATGTACCGTATTATCGCAAAACCATTTTTCCTAACAATGTTTATGAAATTTGTTGAAATTTGCAGCCACTCTGATCTCTGCTCATTTTGGACAATGGAGAATTAAATTGCAAAGCATTGACCATTAATGGATCAGATGATGTGAGATTGCATATAGGTTTAGAAGACAACATTACTGTTGTCGGATATATATGACTCTCAAAAACTGTCAATGTTGTGACCCATATAAAGACCGGTTGGTAAAGTGACCGTTTACTCCACTGGAAGTCCGAGTTCTACCGTGACTAAATCCAGTTTGTCCAATCTTAATGGCCGCCAATAATCACAAATGATCTGCTCATATGAAGTTACAAAGCCATAAATTTTGCCTGGCTTTGTTTAAATATCAGTCAGCGCTTTGGAAAGGCATATCTAAATGGGGTCTTAGATAAGGGTTGAGAGGACAACGGCATCCATTCATCCATTGTTCCTGTCGGCTGAGTTTACAGACTGTCCTGTGGGGCCACTGTGGAAGCCTTTAACATCGGTCAAAAACAGAATCGCTATTGTTCACACTGCAGATAAACTGCTTCAACCAAACATCAGGCTGAATTAAAAAAATTAGAGGTATTGTCAATTGATTGAAGGAGTCTAATTAAATACATTGTTTGAAATATATCAACATTTACTGTGAAAATATGAGATTTTTTGGTAACTTAATGAATAAACTAATAGATGTAGACATTCTAAACGTTTATTTACCACACCTTCATTCCATTACAAACCTCAATTGGTTTGTAATGGAATGAAGGTGTGGTAAATAAAAGTTGGTTGGCTGGTTAATCTATCAGGGGTAGATTTAAACAGGGGGTTTAGATTCCTTAACCTGGATTGGGAAATCCAGGCTCAGCACAAAAATAAAGTGAATCCCCAGGGATTATCTTCTCTAGAGCCTCAGGCAAACACTTCAAGCTTACACAATACCTGAACATCGCACACTAAACTATTTTATACGAGTCTCCTGTCCGTGAATGCAGAACCTCACATGATGTCTCAAGAAGTTAGCGTAGCGATCAGCCTACTTTCCAGTGAGATAACAGAGGAGACCAGTGTGGATGTTTATCTGTCAACAGTAGCATGCTTGGTTTGGTTAGCCTCGGATGCTAATGTTTATTGTTGCTTGGTAGCACCATCAGCTGCTCTAGGTCGTTTTTGTCATCCAGAATTATCTCAAAGTTCTATAAAAAATGTTTGAAAAAACCCCCCAGCTTGTTAGAGTATAGCATGACGAGACCGCTTACGTAACGTTAGCGGAATGTGCTTTGCTAGGTCCAACTTCTAAGCCCGCTGCTTAATTGCTTCGTGTTGAGTTGATATTTCAGGCTTTGAGTAATCCGATAGTACAAAAATTCTTCAGTACAAAAATTGCACCAAACTTCCTGTCAACAGTTTAAATGAAAATACTCCAGGCACTGGACCAAAATACATCTTGTCAACTGCATTGCTTACGTTTTAGCCCCTGTGGACGTATGGGGTCAAGGGTAATAATAATAATAATAATAATACATTTAATTTATAATGCACTTTACATTTGGATCAAATCTCAAAAGTGCTAAGTTTTGAACAACTTTTTCAACCCGGCTTGTACTAAGATTGACAAATGAAACATGAGGATTTAATACAGTTCCTGTGACCTTTGCCCTCCGTAGAGTTATTTGGTCAATGCCTGCGTGGGGACAAGTGCCCAAAGAGCAAACAGCGACGAGGTCAACCATCGACCTTCCTCTTTAGCTTCATGTAAATGTTTGATGAAGCACTCCTATCTGGTTTTATTATCACCAGTAGTTTTAAATAACTCCAACCACAGTCGTTTGAGGGTAAAGAGAACTTTCCACTGAGTTGTAATATAGATTACCTCGACAGTTGAATTGTTTTATACCCCGCCTCCTCTAAGCTCGCTGTATTTTAGAGGATAAACGTTTAGCACCAAATCTATTTCTAAGAAGAGTTTTATTTCATTGTGGTTCATGGAGATGTCAAGTCTCTCCCTCCTGTGTGTGACAGCCATGTAGATGAATTCCAGAAAACACTGCCTTCCCTCCTTTCCCAGTAATTCCGGAGCTGTCTGGGAAAATGGAAAGCAAGCGGTCTGTGTTGGTGGCATTATATCTGTCTCCGCTGGGCCATTACATACTATTGACTCACAATATGTGCTTTGAGGAGGAATATTTTTATATTATCCAATTTCCAGGTTTTTTATGAAGAATTGGTAAAAAAAAACAAAAACAAAAACAAGACAGAACGAGTCGGTTCTATAGGTGATTTCTGATTTACCTTTTTAGCAGATCTTTTGTCAGAAAAGTCAAATTAATGTTATTTGTATAGCCCAAAATCCCAAATCACAAGTTGCCTCCTTGGGCTGCACAATCCTTACATGATGCAACATCCTCTGTCCTTAAGACCCTCGGTCCGGTTCCCAAAAACTCCCCAAAAAACCCTTTTAACATGAAAAAGGGACGAAACCTCAGGAAGAGACACGCAGGAGGGATTCTACTTCCAGGGTGGACAGATGTGTGATAGATGGTAGAGATGATGGTATGTGGGGATGTATTACACTACACACAGTAGCAATGGTACTACAATATACATACACTAAAGTAGTAGTGGTACTAAGTATTGGATATATGAGAAACCTCAATAAAATGGCCGATTTCATGTTTGTGTCAGGCTCCTAAAACGTTGTTGTCTCATGGCGGCCCCTGTCGTGACGTGATAAGCCCCTTTTACCGAGTATCAGCTAGGATCAGCACCAGTCTCCCCCCGACCCCTTACATGAAACATGAAAAAATGGATGGATGTGGTGAAATATAACCTCTCATATATATGCTGCATAAAATGGAAATACTTGAGTGAAGTAATAGTACTTTAAATTTGTGGGTTTCACCGCACGTACCTGTACCGCACAGTGGACAATACAAACCAGGACTCCTGAACTGGACCTTTTGCTTTTGGCTCAATAAAAAGGTCTGATAATGCCGAGTTTGTGTTTCTCGGTAGCTGAGCTCATCACTTCTCCTGCTGATTGGGCCAGTAACCTGGGAGAGGTTAGTGTTGCTGTCAAAATGAAGAGTGCGAGGGCTCCAAAGGGCGTTGTAAAGTGATAAAGATGCATCACTCGGTGGACCACCCGAGGTGCCTATCTGTGCTGTTTTCTGTCTTTCTTTTTATTCCAAGGGTTGTTCCTTCGGGCAACTTAGGTTAGTCTTTCAAGTAATGATGATTGTGTGATAATAATGACTGGACGCCGGACCTTTGGCGCATCATCAAGCATCAGCTGAGTCGCAGCGTGGCATTAGTGCCATGATAAAGATGAATCACAGAGCAGTTGTGGATGCTGCAGCGAGTGTACGGTACATTATGTATCTGTATCATCGCTATTGATCCGGCTTATTCAGCGATAGACTTTAGCCAGACCATTAATCATTGCCCTCTTTACCTCCTCAATACACTCACACAGAGCTGCACACACAAACACACACTCCTTCCCCCAACTTTTACTTGGAAAAGATATTGCTCAAAGAGCAATATGCTTAACACCAAAGGTTGGAAGAATCACAGTGTGATTAGTGGGCCGGGAGACAGAGTGCATGTGACAGCAGAGAAGGAGACGGAGAGGAAAGGGTAGGAGTTCCCGAGGTCAAAAAGGAACATCCTTTTTTCACTACACTGTGTTTTTGTACTACACCGTGTGATTTAGTGAGAAACTTGCAAACAAAGTTGATATCACAAACAATGGAGTATCCAGGGTCGGGTCACGGTCCTTTTTTCTTCTTTTTGTACCTAAAACCAGTCGGCGATGCCTGGATTCTGCACGCCTACGTACAGTCGATCGCCTGCTGCCTGAACGCCACCCCAATAAATATGTAACTTGACTGATTTGGGGAAAGGTTGCTCATACATCTCAGACACTTAGGGTAGCTTTATCTCCAAAAGTCTGACCATGACTTCTTCACTGTTTGTCCGATTTAGTCCAAATGTGGTGCATATGGATCGACTCGCTGAGATCGATCTAATATACTTAGTGTATGGCTGTTTATAGATAAAATATTATATTATAATACTTCATTTTATGATTTGAAGTCATTGAAATAGTAGTTGCATTGTTCAGTAACGCCTTTTCCCTTTAAGTGTGCCGTATTTCTGTTTCACATTTCTGTCCGAGTATAAATAAATGTCCATGTCGCTGACCGTCGTCTGGCTTTTCACGTCGAGGATGCGGAAGGAGAATAATCTCACGTGAAGACACATTACCGAGCGAACAACAGGAGTGTGATAAGCCGACATGGGGAGAGTGTTAATGAGAGGACGAGGCTGGTCCGACCTGCTGTTCTAGCATGGTCGGCCCCCCCACACACCCACAAACGCACACTCACACACAGAAAAGTGCAGTTCAGCAAAGTTTCCCATAAAGGCTGAGTGGTGTATAGGCTGGCAGGGTAATATAGAGCTGAGTGGTGCTGAGAGCGTTGGCAAACGGATGCTGCCTGCCACGCTGTTCTCGGCGGTGACAGCTCCACTAGACCTACTATATATTCATTACAATGGAAGGACTACAGCTCACGCCTGCAGTACAGTAGAGTAACGGTTATAATACTGGGACGGTGGCACCTTTCCTCTAGTCATACGTCTCCTGAGAAAGACAGACTTAAGAAAGACGTCGTAACTGCTGCTGGTATGATACGCTGTCTTTATCTTCTAGCAGTGCAGAGAATCCATGAATGTGTCCACCGTCCTGCAGGTCGGAGCCATTAAAAGTAATAAAAACAACCTACATTATGCTTTTCTTTTTAAATATTTCCAAACAAGATAGTATATTGGAATGAATGTACTATTTCCTTTTTCTAAAAGAATCATTTCCACACAGAAAACTTTGCCTCTCAGTTCCTCGAATCCAACCACCTTCGTACTTTTCTTGTGTCATGACTTGTGTGTAGCCCGCGATGCATAATAGATGACATCATTCTTGCACAGGAGCAAGAGGCCCGTGAAACTTGCACAGCTCCTTTTTGCTGCAATGGAGTTGTCGTGTCGGTGTAATGACTCCGCGTTAAGATTACGGCCCCGCCAGCTTAGCCGAGTTTGCCACTCTGCTTTAGTCAGCACTTTTTGACTCCGGATTTATAAGAGTAAGCATTTTACTGCATATGCTATACCAGACTGATCGCAGACTCTTGACTTCATCCATCTCGTCCTCTCAACCCGGCCTACCTGTCAGGGTAAGGGGCCGTTCACAGTATCATTATCCGCCTACGCATCGACCAAGTGGCGGGGGAGGAATCCATCAGCCTCCGTCGAAAGCAAAACTCGAAATCTTTTCAGTATTTTTTTTGACATGAGAGCTGGAGGGGGCAGAGTTGAAGATGGTTAAGATGTTCGTTGGGAGAGACGAGGATGGACGGGGCTAGAAAGGAGCTCGTGTTATTTTCTTTGCATTTTACTTTGGCTACAAGTTAAATACAGGTAAATCCGTAAGTGGGATTTGTCTCCGATAAACACAGAACTTGATTTTCAAGATTTCATGATTCAAGATTTTTTTGATGCACACATTTCCGCTTTATTTACGAAGGAACGTTTTCTTTTTTTTCAGGAAAAACACCTTTTCGGACATAACTTCATCATTTCATTTGAGAAGTTCAATCAGGTGGATTACTTGTACAACCCAGGGGGCTGGGGGGCTGTTCGGGGGTATACCCCTGCTGTCGGGGACGACAGTGTTTGGCCTACAGATGATGAGATAAGGATTATTAATACAAACATAAGGGAAATGAGAATGATTTTATGTTTGTATATACTTAAGTAGAAATGTAATTCTACCTACCGGCGCCTCTACAAGCTCAACAAAACCCAAACTGTAAAATTCAGTTCATCAACTGTCTCTGTTTCTTAGTATTTAGCAGCACACTGACATAAAACAAGTAAATAAGTGTTGGGATGGGATAACTAAAAAAAAAATCCAATATTGATTCCACAAAACTTTATGTATACTTCTCCCATGTACTGCAGAAATGTATATAATTGGGAACCTTCAGGCATTTTCTGAACATTTTATTTTTGGACAATTAAACTTTTTTTCTTATATTTAATGTTTAACTTATTGGTTCCACGTCTCCAACTCTTGAAGTTGTTTTCTAGCTTCGGCAGGGATGTGTTTATTTCATGCTTGTGTTTTATAGTGGTTCACACCTTTGATTATTTTTAACGATAGTACTTGACCAAAGATAGTATTAGTATTAGTATTAGCCAAATACTCAAACAACTAAGTTACTTTCTGATTGAGGGTTCAGCCTCATGGGATCATCAGTTGAGGAAACTAAACCGAGTGTAGATGTGAGATTTTCTGTCAAACCAGATGTTCCAATCGGTTTTCCAACCAAGTGCCAGTTTTGACCATCCCTTTGTCCTATTTCCCGACCTCCTCATCCATCTTCTTCATCTTCTTCCCTCCTCGCTCTCCTCCTTCTACTACTTCTTCTTCTTCTTCTTCTTCCCTCCTCGCCCTCACATCCTTCTTCTTCCATCTTTACTGCATTCTACTTCTTCTTCTTCCCTCCTCGCCCTCCTTCTTTTCTTCTTCCCTTCTCACCCTCACCCTCCTTCTTCTTCATCTTCTTCTTACCTCCTCTTCCTCCTGCTTCTTCTTTTTCTTCTCCTTCCCTCCTTGCTGCATTCTTTTCTTCTTCCCTCCTCACCTTCACCTTCCTTCTTCTTCTTCTTCTTCTTCCCTCCTTGCTGTCCTTCTTCCCTTTTTGCCCTTTTTCTTCTTCTTCTTCTTCTTCGCTCCTCGTCCTTCTTCTTCTTCTTCTTCTTCGCTCCTCGTCCTTCTTCTACTTCTTCTTCTTCTTCCCTCCTCGCCCTTCTTCTTCTTCTTCTTCTTACCTTCTCGCACTCTTTCTATTTCTTCTTCCTGCCTCGCCCTCCATTTTCTTCTTCTTCTTCTTCTTCTTCTTCCGGCTTTCCCCTTTTGGCGGTGCCACAGCGAATCGTCTCATTCCGCGTAATTGATTTGTCACAGGTTTTAAGTCGGATGTCCTTCCTGACACAACCCTCCCCATTTATTCGGGCTTGGGACCGGCCCTAGAAGTACACAGGATTGTGACCCCCGTGCGTCTGGGTTCCCGACCTCCTCGCCCTAAACTGTAAAATCCTCACAATCAGAAGAGGCTACAAGTGAGCCGCCTGTGGCAACAAAGATTTTTCTGTGAAAGCAGAAAGCAAACGGCGAAGCAGTATTATTTTGTGTTGTGAAACAGCCTTTTTATCTTTGTCCTGACATCAATATTGGATATATCTGATTTGCCTGCAGTAGCTTGCAAGTGTCTTCTATTTATAAATTGTGTCTTTAGAGGCTATCAAATTGTGCCAGTGGGATGCTGACGTTCAATTACTTTAATGTCAATGGATGTTAACCCTATTTTACATGAACATAAGAATTTAACAGCAAAAGCACAGATTTATAGACGATAGTTATCGATTTTAGAATCTAACACTAGCTTTAGTGAGCAATAAATATTCCATGAAAGACAGTTCCCAATATGGACTATTTTTTATTTAATTAGCGACCACATCTATTATTAGGTCTTCTAGTTTTAATCTCATTAATTACATAAAAATAAAATAATATATTCAATGAGGCCTGTTTTTTTCATTCTTCATAATGAAAAAAACATTTACTGTGATTTAATCAACACGTAATATTGTTAATTAAAAAAGTCCATTCTAAGTCGCTCTGAAAGGGATCGCCGAGCGTGAGCGCAACCAACAGAACCCAAAAGATGGAAAAATATTCTTGGGATAGTGGAAGCCAGAGGAAACTTTCGAGAATACCCAAAGTTGTTGTGATGCGCAAACAGTTTGTTTGACCTGATTGGAGGTTCTAGTATCTGGTTTCTTCTGAGGTCTGCCTCAGGATAGCTGGATCTCAGTCTCACAATCTTGTGAAGCCAGTGTTTAGAAGTCTTGAGGTTGTATTTATCTAAACCTGATCTTTAACTCTTAAAGGGTAAGAAGCGCCTGGATGTTAATGTGAACAACCACATCTAACCAAACTATACCTACTAACTTTATAAGTGGTATTGTTTGTGGCTTCCATGGAAATGTGATTTCACCTGAGGGAATGGAGGACAGGTCAAATAATGAAGCATTTGCTATAAAATTTTAAGGGGAAACTCATGATTGTTATATTTGCCATTGATAATCCAAAATTGGGAAATCTCTAATTGTTCAGTCTGACCTCTGGTGCGGAGGACTGGCCTCCTGTAATGTTAAGGGCATCTTTAAAATGTTCTCCTGGGGAGGACTGTGTGGCCAGCAGGCAGAAGAAACCAGGGAGTAGTGGGAAGCTGGCTCCTTGTGTTTATTTTCTCAGACCCTGAGGGAATATCCGACTGATTGTTGTTGACTCTTTTATTCCCTGCCTGCCTCAGTTTGTCATAGTTGTGTATAAACTGATGGGAACTATTTACTTACCAGGCGTGACTTGCTCTCAGTAGACTGTACAGGAATAGAACGCAGCATGTTTGCGATGGGCCTTTAAACAGTAGCGTTCACGTCTAGCTGTTACCGAGAATCTCCGGGATGCCTTGCATTCCTTGGCAGCTGTTGTAGACTAGGGACACTCCCAAAGGTCTAGATAGTTGTTTTTTTATATTGAGGCATGCTTCATTGCTTCTTTTTTTGTTATGTCACAGAGGACATCGGTTACTGGTTGAGCTAAAAGAGTTATGGAAGTTTTGTTCCTCACAAGTTTGTGGGAGTGTTTGGAGAATAATGTGTTTTGATGAGGCTGATGGAAAGTTTGAACAATGGCAATTAACTATTTGATTGGCTTCCTCTCCCTCTTTTATTCAGTCTTTATTTCCCTGTAAAAAAAGTTATATTATGGAGTCATCCTCCTTCTTCAACGCCATAACTCAAAAGCTATTTAATGGATCATTTTCACATTTTATACCCACATAGTAGTAGTACAAGGAACAACTAGATTGATTTTGGGAAGGTCAGTTGCATATTTCCGCCACTGGGGGGTGCTTTATTGACAAAACTTTACAGGCCATAATTTCTTTACCATTAGTCCGACTTAGTTCAAATTTTGAGCACATGAATGGACTCCAGGTTATCTATCTTGTATTTACAATATTTTACTTTTTACTACAAACACTGTTTTTGAATCTAACTTTCTAACCGTTGGTCCAATTTAGTCCAAAAAAAATTTACCTCATGTGAACCGCCAGGAGTTTGAACTTATATTTCCTCATATTTCCCTCACTAGGGGGGCTGTTTTGTAAAAGAAAACCTTTTTTTAAGCTATAACTTAGGCCAATTGTGTTTAAATCAACTCAATAATTGACACAAGGAAATTTATCTTTATTTATTAGATCTCAGAAAACACAGTTTACTGTTTTTATATTCATTATTGAATCAGTATGGGATCCATTCTTTGCTGACTTCATAGAAATAGTTAGAGTCAATAACGGCTGTTTGAGATTTTTAATCAGCCACACTTAATAAGAGGAGTTCAATCGGGGGGGTTGCTTGTGCTACGCAGGGGTTTGGGGGCTTTTCGGGGGACAAACCCTTGAAGCCTGGTTGTTGTATCGGTCTAATGATAATGTTTAACTGCTAACTTTGCTGCAAGTTTGACAAATGTCCTCAAAGATATCACCCTCTCCTTTATCTTTTGTTAAAACAAAAGGGGGCCCTCAGTGGCGTTTGGATCTAAATGATCCCTGGTGTTGGACGCTCATCGTAAAAATAAAGGTCTAGTCGTTAAATAAAAATAATAGCAAACAGATGAAGTCATAAATGAGCGCCGACATCAAACAGCGGAAAGCGAGGTTGAATCGTTATGAAAATATGTTATTCTGTATTTTGCGGCTGTTTTACACAGATTACGAGGCAACTCTGATGACCAAGCAAAAAAATAATTTCTGCTTAACCCAAGTAACGGCCGTCACACGATTATGTAAACATAATAACACTCTTAATTTTCTCGTCACAGACCACAAGACCAATTAAAGCCACAGCGAGTCCAACCCACTGGAAAGACTGGAAAAGTCAGTCCCACATTTTCTGTTTGTGATTGTTTATAGTGGATGTCGACCAAGGGCAGATCCCTGACTGATACTTGTGTGCTCGGGTCGGGGGTTGTGTTCTTGTGCAGCAGTGAGTTGCACTACTGACACGCTTTATTTTTTTGTTAAGCTGCTAAGACAGCCGTGACGTCTTGTGACTGTTGACATCCCAGATGGCAGAGAGGAGGCCTTTGTTTTTCGTGACACGCAGAAGCTCCTTTCAGTGTCAGCGAGCGATTCACTCAACGTCTCTCTCAGTTGACCTGCTGCAATTGTAATGCAGCTCATTTTTGCGCCCGGCAAAATGTTCTTTGTGGAAACCACAATATGAAAAACCGCTCACACTGTTGTAACTGCTGTTTTACTTGGCTGAGCAACAAATGAGATAACTAGCAACCTCAATTCACCTCTATTAGAAATTTTCCCACTGAGCTGCTCGGCAAAGATAAGAGTGTTGACTTTTACTTGATTGGCACTAGACACAGGCCCATTGGTTCTGGCCTCCTGGGGCAGCCTGTGCAAGTCTGGGTTCTGCCATTTTTCTTAAACATAACGCGCTCTTTTATATCACGATTATTGTATAATAAGGGTTCAGCTGTGTCTGTTGTCTGAAGCTTCTGTGTCCGTGCTGTTGGTGTACTTCTACTTCCAGAGAAGGGTTTAGGTTGGTAGGCTTGTGTACATTACATCCAAACTAATCTACCATAAGATTAAAACCACCTGCCTGATTTTGTGAAGGCACCAAAACGGCTCTATGATGTCACTATGTGTTCTGACAGCTTCCAATCAGGACCAGCATGAACTTTTTCAGCCGTTTGTGCCACAGAAGTTCTTCTGTGGGATCAGACAACATGGGATAGCAACTTTCCATGAACTAAATCAATGAGCTTCGGGCTTCCATGATCCTTTCATGTTCGGATTTGCCTGTTTCCAACTCATCATCCTCAGGACAAAATGTTAACCTGCTGCTGAATGTATCGCCATGGTAACCAGATAATCAATGCCGTTCACTTCAGTTATTGGTGGTTATAATAATCTGGCTGACAGGTCAGTGTGTCCTTAGAGCTAAACGACCCCCTTGCGATTTAATGTAATTGTGTTCGTGTGTGTGTTAATGTGTGTGCGTTCATGTATGTATCAGTGTGCGTGTGTGTGTGTGTGTGTGTGTCGGGGTATCTCGCACATTAATAAAAGACCCCTCATTTCCAGGCGATGCAGCTGTTTCTATGTATTTTCTAAGTCTGCCGTGGGTCTCCCATTGAGCGGAGGCTGTGTGATTAGCATTAGCATTTTGACCGGAGGGTCATGTGATTGATCCACTCTCCACACATCTGAATGTAAAAGAACTCGCCAAAAATAATTTAAAGCCATCAGGAAAGTAGAAGAAGAATTCTTACGATTATAACACTTACGTAATCGCGGCCACTCCTGACATCACCATGTTAATGGTGGATTGTCAGTGGACGAAGAAGGATCCCGTGGAAACGAACAGGCCGAACTTGAACTTAAGAGGAAGACTCCATCTATAAAAACATTGCTTATTTAGAGAAGAAATATTCTCCTGGCTGCCTGCGGAGTGTGATGAAACCAGAGCCTCTGTGAGTGGAGATGTCCCGGTGATGATTCCTGCTGTGTGTCTGGTGTCTGAATAAAATACCCGTTTATTGTGCCACCATCCATAGTGAGGTTTAATTTTAGACCAATCATTGGCTCACCATGTGCATCCACCCCTGCAGCTGCTGATGAATATTTGTCATTCTCTTTTGCTCGCCGTCACTCCCTCCTACTCCGCTCATCCCCTATTATTTGGCAGTCTGATCTTGTGTTAACCTTGATTGTGTTCGGCCCGCACTGGTTTATTGTTTGCAGATGTGTTTGGGCACAAAACCCCCCGAGGAAAAGCAATGTATTTACGACCCTGCATAAGAGAATGCAGAACGACACCTCTGCTGTTTGCAAATCTAAATCCGGTTACATAGATTCCAACACTGTAGCATGAACTACAATTAAACACAGACACGTTATATTTCCTAACAGGGAACTTCCTAAATGGTAACTAAAAGGCAATCACCCATAATCCTACTGCCTGGTTTTTTTGTTCGCTCGCTGAACGTAATCATCCGAGGTTTTCATTTGGATAATGAATAATTGATTCGGCACACGCCCACAGTTTGTGCAGCTATTGTGTTGTTTCTCAACACAAGTCCTCATACGAGGTTTTCATAGTGCTGCGTGTTATTTAGAGCACAGAGCCTATCCCAGCTGACATTGGTATCCAGCCACAACTTAGATTCCTACAGGCAGTTTGGAGGCATCGATTTACTTACATTGAATGTCTCTGATAGTGGGAGGAAGCCAGAGAACCCACGCAGACCAGAACAGGGTCATGCAAAGTCCACGTAGAAAGCCCCCCTGGTCCCCTCGTGGCTTTGGATGAAGAACCGTCTTGCTGTGTGGCAACAGTGATACCTGCTTTTCCACCAGGCTGTTCCACCAGGCTGCACCCTTATTCGAAGATTGATGCGCACAAATAATTTAGTTGGTTGTGTAAATGTGTGTTTTGCATTTCTGCATTCATTTATTGACAATCATTGTACTTTATAACTGTAAAGGTGTATTTAAGGGGATCACGTGATCGGCCGGAGCCGGAGAACCTGGAGGGAACCCATGCAAACATGGGGAGCACATAGAAAATCCACATAGAAACGCCCCGTGGGCAAAGATGGATTTGAACCCAGAACCATCTTCCTGTAAGGTACTGGATTCCATGCTGCAATAATGGCAGAGCATAAGTTGACTTTCAGAGAAAATGGGAAAATGATTTATCATCTGTATGACAAATTGTTGAAATTTAATATCATAAATCATAACTGCCACTCAAATATACTGTAGAATAAAGGAATCCCGGTGGGAGCCATCTTAGATGCCTGATGAGAAAGAGGCATAATTAGTCATGTGCAGCACCAGGACTGAAGAATGAGTCTGAGGGAGGCACCCGAGGGCGCTCAGGCTTACGTCTAACATCTCCGAACCTTGTCGACCTCTTCTACTCAACTCTTTTCATGGCCCTACATGTACCAGTCAGTAGGTCAAGTCAAGGTCAAACACCAGAGTTGGACCATTTGCTGGAATCTTGCCATTCCCAAGTGTCCCCTTCAAGTGTCTTTCATCTCCCGTCCCAGCTCCTCCTGACTTTCATGTATGTGATTCAGTATTCCATCCCCCCCCCCCCCCCGCCTCCCATCTCCTTGAACTCCCCCAATCATGCCCAGCCCCCAGCTTCTTGATTGACTTTCTCTTCTCATTGTCCTCTGTTACCATCCACTTATTGTATTTGTCCTCTAGCATGTCTGTCCTTGTATTTGTCCTCTAGAGTAATAAGCCTCAGACTACAACCCCCGATTGGTTGCCCCCTTTATCTCTCTCTTCTTGCCTTGATTTAGTTAACCACCTGCCTGAATCTTCCTCCCCCCCCATCTTCAGGTGAAACTTTGCCGTTCTCTATCCATCCCAACTCATGGCACCATCCTCAATCCACACTCTGGTTGAACCCCCACCCTCATCTATTATCCACTCTAGCATCTCCGCTTTCCAAACAAAGCCGCCATAGTCTTCTTCTCTCTGCATCATCATCATCATCACGGAGTTCAGCCTGGTCTCTGTTTGCTATGAGCGGCAACAGAGGCATGGAGGCATGGCAAACTGGTTTCAGCGGCTGTGATTGCGCTGCACGGTGAGCGAGGGGGAAGACGGGAGAGAGAGGGAGGACTGTGTGATAGAGGGAGAGCGAGGGCAGCAGGGTAGAAGCAGAGCTAAAGAGAGAGAGAGAGAGAGAGAGAGAGAGAGAGAAAGTGGTCCAGCGCTCACAGCTCACATCGCTGGCTGGCTGACTGGCTCGCTCACTGTTGACGAATGAGCTGTCTACCCACGCGGCTGGGAAACGGCAGCTTGTGACAAGCTGGGGAGAGAGGAACATGAATGTAATGCGTACCTTGCCTCGCTTGCTTTCAGATACTGGCCAGAAGAAGACTCCGGAGAAGAAGGATGGGAGGCGCATGTCGTTCCAGAGACCCAAAGGGACCATAGAATATTCTGTGAGTAACGCGCAAGCAACTCCGTTCCGTGCATACGTGGTGATGTTGTCTTATGTTCTTGCCGCTTGTCTGCTTCTTCTGCTTGTGTGTGTGTGTCTGTCTGTGTGTGTGTGTGTGTGTGTGTGTGTGTGTCTGTGTCTGCTGCTGGTGCTTTCTGTAGCTTCGACTTGACCACAGTGATATTCTAGCTGTAGCGGCTGTGTCTCTGTGTTTTGAAGGCGCCGTGTCTGACCACGTCCAGTATCTCATTAGTGAGGGGAAGAAGCATTCTTTTGGATTTTCTGTGTAACACGTGCAGCAACTGTTTTCGTAAAGAGCCCTGTGTGTGCGTAGAAGGACACGGAGGGAAGCTGATAGAGAGCTTGCGTAAACAATGTGCACTTATCTTCATTTTGCATTATGATTTACTGACATAAGAGAGGAATTTTATGCAGCTCTGTGCGGTTCCTCCAGCTGGATCAGAGCAGGACAATCCAGGCAGGAGTGCAGGCTGGATGTGTATTTGTTTTCCCATTGGTTCTGGGCGCCATGTAACGGAGAGCATTCCACCACAGAGCTTGCTCTGCTCGAGAATGACCTTCCAACTGCGTTGTCATTTCTATTGATTTAGCTGTTGTGTTGGAGAAGGGGAGGAGAGCCGAGGCGAGCGAGAGAGAGAGAGAGAGAGACAGAGAAAGATCTATGGTCCCCTAGCGAGGGCTGAAAATGGAGCCAGTCTCTTCTGTGCCTGGTTTTGTTCTTCAAATGACCCTCAAATCCAGCTGCAGTCAGACTGCTTTTCCTCGCCTCTCTCTCGCCGTGGCAACAGTGAAGATTGGGATCGCTGTGGCTCAGCGCCCGGCTGTCTGTTTGCTTAAAGAGTAAAGGGAGAGTGAGTGAGAGAGCGAGAGCAGGGTCTGTGGTCTCTTGCTGACATTCTCGTATCTTCTCCCAAACTCCTCTCTGTTTTTGTTCTTGCTTTTTTGGAAATTGTTCAACCATAGGGTTTTCCGCCGGCGGCTGCTGTAGCTTTCCCTGTGATTGGCCACCTTTCTCCAACACCTCAGCAACACCTCCACACAGTGCCTCCATCACCTGTCAGTCATTCAAGACTCGCAGATTGACAAGGCCCTTGTTTATCTTGCTGGCCCCTGAACAATCTGAACCGCTACAGCAATATATTTGTCAGTGTCAAAGCACCGTGTAACACATTTGAGCACAAGGACCACCATCAGTCAGTATGATGGACAGAAATGCTGGCGCCAATGATATATAGGGAGAAATATAGTGTTAAATTGGCAAAACGCCAACATCTCAACACAGCTCGCCAGCACCCACAGACTGTTCCTGTGACTGATGTTATACACTGCCAATTCGTTCCTATAGCATGACATGTTGACACGACGCGTGGCGACGAAGGCTCAGGGATTGTTTATAGGGATGTGACCGAGTGTCCATTTCACTGTGACAGACACATGGTCGCCAACATCACAGTGACTGAGAACCTGCTTTATCTTAAACTCATCTCCGGCACCAGGCGATGTTCGCTTACATCTCTCAGCGACAGATAAGTTAATAATCTTTTTCTGGGCGCCCACAGGAAAACGAGTTTCCTCTTACACTGCCTTATCGATACCATCTCCTTCCCTCTCTCCTCCTCACGCACAGCCATCTTTTTCTATCCACCTTTCTGAGAAATAACCTGAGCAGCCAGAGCCCATCTGCCTAGACACTGATAACGCCAGTCCATTCAGCCAAGTCCAGCCATTGGCTGACCTGCGTCCAATTAAAAATGTGTTTAAAGTGTGTGGGAATGACAGAGACTGATGAGGAGACACCAGCGCCGAGCTGAACCGCACAGGAGTGGCTTTCCCTACATAATGACTGGGTGAGAAGAGGTCCAGTCAAATTCGAACAATGTATAGAGGCAAAAGATCATAGGTGGCACAGATTCATCTCCAGGCACGGCAGCTTTACCTACTCCAGCACCTCTAAGAGGCCGTTTGGGAATGATATTTTGGACTTTTGCTGAACTCCAAGGGATCCACAGGGTGTCTTGACTTGCAAATAGCTTTACAGGAAACTGCGGGAGAAAGTTCCGTTACTTTTGCGTGGTGATGCTAGGTATGAGAAAGAAGTTTTTCTTGTGAAACCAAAAGGATACCCGGACAAGCTCTTCCAAGAGCCGGCAGTCCTACACATCTGTGTGGGTCCCCAGGACCATGCATCCACGCTCCACACAATTTGGAGATAATCGTTTTTTATGCGTTTTTTTACAACCATCAGTGGTGGGCCGTTGGACTTCAGTATCTACACTCCCACCAATAACTTCACTGTGAAACTTAAGCTACAGGCTGCTGTCCGATTATGTAACCAGCCCATATTTAAAGAGACAGTAACAGTCATCTAGATGGAATAAAGTGGTTCTGACCAACAAAATTATGTTAATAAACTGATGGGAAAGTTTTTGTCATTGTGGACACATACATTTCTGATTCTGACCCTTCTCTTGATAGCCCACCCCTGCCAACCATGAGCCAAGGCAATGCTAATTGCTACCGTGATACCGGAGGCCTCCTTCCTACGTTTCACTGCTGGAGAAGTGATAGTCCATTGAATAATAGTCGAACTCTGCTGGACGACTGTCGAATGGTATTTTCCTTTGAAAAGCCCATTCCTAGTACTGACAACGTCTCCACTTAAATGCCCTGTCAAAATTAAACTTATGTTCCTCCCAGAAGTGCATTTTCTCTTACCCCTGTCCACATTTCTATTATTGCCACATTCAGAGTGCGTTGCGATTGATTAACAATAGCCTAAACTGCCTAAATAATATCTACATTCAGTTCATGTAGCCCCAAATGAACCTCCAAACCCGCCCACTCTTGTGGTCTTTTGCAGTGCTCTCAGTAGACCTGACACAGCAAAGCTCTTTTTGTGGTTTGCATCATGGCATTAGGGAGAATTTATTGGGGGAAGGACTGTCTGGATTCCAGATTGTCGGCCTGGGAAAAGAAATAATGAGAATTGCCATGGTTTGTGATGTCATCCTGCTGGGCAAATGCATGACCAGTTCTAGTCGGCTCTGGTAAAGAAGGGGCCGTTTGACATGTAGCAACATATATTAATTTAGGTGTCATATGAAACACTAGAGCAATGTTAGGTTTATGTTTGTCCGGATGGCTGTGTCAGTGAGTCAGCTGATCCACCACTTGGTTCCAGACAGAAATACCTCAACCCCTGCCACTCAACAGCATTCAACATTTCCAGAGGATGACCACTAACTGATGATTGGACAGAATCTGTGGTTTCATGTGACCGGTTACTCCGTCAGTATTTGATGTCGCCTTTGACCTCTACTGCCATCAACACTTCACATTGTCAAATCTGGCCAATGTTTTTGGCATTAAAAACAAAATACCTGCAAAGAATGATCAGTCTGAGCTAGAGCTGGACGGTTTTTCATAAATGAGAATCTCATTTTTCTTTTTCTTTTTTGCTTGGAATTGAGATCAGGATTTTCGCCACAATTTTTCAGTTTACTTAATATTAGCCTTTGTTAGCTTAGCTCTGGCCGAGGTTAGTGAGCTTGCATCTAAACCAACTGTGGAGCGAAGAAGGGAGACTTTATTTCTAAAAGCATGGATAATTTCCGAGCCTTAAATAAAAAAAAAAAACTGCAGAATCGTTGAATTTCAAAAATGAGACTGCATATTTGTCTGAATTGAGTTTTTATGATAATTTCACAACTAATCACTCAACCCTAGTGCTTCTTCTTTTGGTTTTTGGTACAAATTGCGTTCACATTTCTGTAGACCGGCGGAGAACCGTCTACTCAGAAGTCCCCGTTCTGCTTTTTTGGTGTAAACAAAGGCTTATGTAGCGCTTGTTTGGATGAACTGTGCTAACAGAGCAATCGAACCAAAGTCCTTCAATACAAAATGATAGCTGATTTAATTTAATTAAAGTTTGCCAGCCAGTTATAGAGTTCTGCATGTATTTGTATTTTCCTTTCTTAGGGGTTTTGGAATAATCTTAAAGATTCTCAATTCAAGTTCTGCAGGTGAGCATCTTAATGATAATAGCATTTATGTATTTCATAAATGCTACCCCGTAGGGCGATTTGCATGTGCTTTAAATCCCACAGATTTGATGATAATGGCTGATAAAGACGGCGCCGTGGTCTATCCGTGTCACCAGTATGAATCTTTCATTTTCATTTCTGGGCTGAGATGAAGCACCATCATCATTAGGGAACTTGTGGACGTTAGATGAGCGCTAGGTGTGAACGCGCGGAGACGAGTCACCCACATCAGCACCAGTCTTAACTCTGCATCCGTCTGACAATCAGTCACTCTGATTGCATTATTCAGCGCCGGGTAGGAGAGGAGATCCCACTGTTTCAGCCCAGTCAGCTCCCTGGCAGAGCGCAGAAGAAGAAGTCAATGGATGATGGAGAAATGATGGGATTGGAGGAGTGTTTGGATGGGGATGTGAAAAGGGATGAAGGAGGGGATTAGGGATGGGAAAGCATGTGGAGAAGATTGAGAACAATGGATTGGTAGAGGAGCAGACAGATCCACGGCCCAGATGTCAACATCGCACTCTGTTGCCTTTGAGTGAAGCATTCTTATTCAAACATTTGCACACGCTTCGCCTGAATGCCGGAGCCTGTTGGGTGATGTTAGGGAAAGGAAGAAAGGTAAAAGATTGTTTCAGTTTTGGGTCTGGGATGCTGGACATATCATGTGACAGGAACTAGAAGTTCACAAATTCCAGTTTTCTTGGCCAGTCACTGATTTTTATAAAGTCTGACCAGCTGATACGGATTTTTGCCGATTCTGATTTCTTTTTTTGAACGTTTTAAAACCCTATTTGACATCATACATACATACTTACAGCGAGCTCGTGGCTAGCTCTGCGTTCTCGTTAGCTTGAGCTGCTCGCCGACGTTAGCCTCTGGAAACATACAACGTGCCTCAGGGTATTAAAGGGGCTTATTAAGTTTGTTATGCCCAATGTTTTTGTTCCTCAACTGCTTATTTAGTGTAACATATTGTGAACTTTTTGTGTACTGGTGTTTGCTGGTGAGATGTTTGTTGCCATGCTAGCTCACGCTTGGTGTGAGTTTACGGCGCATGCATGTAAACCAGTACCGAATCGGCCGATTGCCGATCATTTCAAACTAGTCCTCCCGGCGTCGTACACACCTAAAAGCAACCCTCTAGAAACCTAAAATGTCCCGCTAGTACAACCTCATTGTGTCCAGTTGTTCCCATAAAACTAAGATGGTGTTACCAGCTCCATATTTAGAACATTCTTTATGCTTTATCGACATTTATTTTGTCGGATCGCCAACCTTAAAAATGAGCCCTCTCCCCCATCAAAGGGGACGTAGATGATTACCCTTGTCCATCTGTACCTTCTGTAAAGGAAACGGTGAATACGTAATGGGGATCAGTCCATCCACATCTCAATTCAGTTCAATGATATTTGACAAGTTAATTATAGGGGTCTTGGAGGTTGTTTTCCTCAATTAGCTTCGTTGTACAGTTTCGGGTGATTTGTATTTCTGATAGTCGGTTTTGCTTTTTTCTTGCACACATATTTCTAGTTTCTGAAGTAAAATGCCCTTTTTAAATCTAAACAATTAAATATATTATTCATAATACATAAATAAATAGAATATTATTTGATAATGAATATTCTCATTAGCAGTTAATAATATAATAATAATAATAATTAATAGGCTGTAGCGACATAACCCATGACTCAATTCAGAGTTTATTTATTTATTTATTGAACCTGACACAAATCTGATTATTTTTGCCCTTATATAAGACAGAAATCTGATCTTATTTGAGTCTTGAGATGTGATAAATATTCGACTCGGGGTTATGCAACATGAATGTGAACCGTCAGATTGGATCCCATCTGTCTTTGTGCATATTCACATGTCATATCGGCATCGGTCTAAAATGAAACAGAGGAGATGACAAGGATGCAGAGCGACAAAGTCAAGTGTTTGCCATCCTACAGAGCAACATGTAAGCCGTACGCTCACTAGTACCAGAGTCGTCTCACAGATAGGACATTGTTTTATTGTTGGTGACATGAAAATCCAGAAATCTGCGAACGTCAGCTGTCTCAGAGGAAATATATGTTCACCGGCTCACTTTAATTATGATCTGATCCTTCAAGATAACCACATCTAATCTGAGCAAATAATTATGAAGCTTGTAATGTGCCTGTAGCCCGAACACATCTTATTACCCTTCTGATCAATGGTCTGGAAAGAACTTGATAAAACAGAAACATGCTGGCTACAGGATAAGCACAAACAAAATATAGAGCTAAATTACACCTGGAACAAACATGAATAACAATTAAATGGCTACCTAAATTACATTTTTTATGGATTTCTTTTAGTTTTCAATTCATTAGTAATCAACTAGAAGAAGCAGCTAATTATTAGCAATTCATACTGACTTACTTTTATTACGTTTTAATGTTTAACTGTAATTTTCACGGCTTACACTGTATTTTTTATTCCCCAGCTTCTATGAAGCAACAGACAAGTATTAAAAGGTTCATTTGCCCCCCAGCCCTCCAAGAAGAGCCCAAATTAAATTCCGCGTAAGCCTTGGTATTTTGAGTCGTAGTGAATCTCATTTTAATTTCCAGCTTCTATGTGTCACTTGGTATAAATGTAGAACGTGTTAGAAGGCTGCCAAAGCTTGAAGCAGGAGGTCAGAGCCTGGATTTGTCCGGAGCCTAGGTACGAGCAAAGTTTGGACCCGAGTGCAGACAGCATGGAGGCAGAGGCAGAGTTTGGTAGTTTAATGAAAAGAAAAGCCAAAGTCCGTAATCCAAATTCCAATGTTCATAAACACGCAGGGGTGGAAACCAGCAGAACATGTCCAATCTCACAAACAATCCGGATCGACAGGCAGAGGCAAAAATCCAAGACACAGGCAAGGTCAATATCCAGAACCAAAGTGGGGAAAGAACCTGAGGAGTAAAGGCGGGGACGTGTGAAGAAGACTCAGGTTTAACATGATGAACAATCATCACACATGAGGAGAATAGAACGAGACAGACACAGAGAGGGAGAAGGAAAAAAGTCTATTTAACCCAACGTCTAATGTAAGAGTTTAGTTATTTTAGGATTTCAGTTTTTATCCTGGTGTTCTTTTGTATTCTGTTTATCTTTACTTCCCTAAAAGGACCTGAGTACTAAAATTAATTTCCCTTTATGTACCAACATGTTCCGGTAATGACAATAAAGTTCTTCGGACCTCCTTGAACCTTGAACCTTGGAAAGACACACGGACAGGGGAGGTAAGAAATAAAACACAAAAACTAAACAAAAGGAATGAAAGAGTAGGAAATGGACAGGAAGTGTAAAGTTAACGAAAACAACAAGGTGCAACACTTTCAAAATAAAACAGGAAACATAGTCCAGGAAAATGAACATTCAGAATAAAACCGGAGAACCGAACGGAGTAACCCAACGAATAACTAGAAGAAATAAAATAACTGAATAACAATAACCTTCAAGATAAAATGAGAGAATGAAAAGATGAGTCATGACCCGATTACGAACGGATCCCTCAGGAGAAACTTCAAGTGACTTTCTTTCCTCTTATTTATTGAACCTAAATTTATGTCTGCAGATGATCCGCTTGGTTTTATTTATGCCACTCTGGGTTGTAACAACATAGTCGCCATGGTAGCTGTCATGCAGAAACTAGCCTCCATCCTTCATCATAAAATCTGGAGCAGTGTCTGCTTTGATGTGGCATTATGTTTGATTAAACGCAGTTTGATGGCGACTGATTCCATTAATTGTGTTGCTAATGATTTCTCTTTTACTGAGTTTGAATCTTCCTTCTTTCTCTGAGTCGATCCCGGAGCAGAAAACGGCCCTGAGTGAGTCTCAAAGACCCAGTTAAAGGTTACAGTGAAACGCCTTTCTACTTAATAAGCCGACCAAGGAGGCGTAGCCATGAGATTGCGTCTCATTCCCCCGGTCGACCTTATGCTGAAGCTCTCATAGATTTACTTTCATATTCCATACCTCACGCTCTTACCCAGATGCTGGTGGTCTCTAATGGAGCTATTAGTCTTTGACTGTCCAGCTCGACCGCCTTTGTTGAATCCCTGCGTTCTCCTCTGCTCAACAAGGCGACCATCAGCTAGGTGTCACTCACGCACAACATGGCCGCCCGGGCCTTCGTCTACCCTACGGCTCAAACGGAAAGACGTCAGCCTGAGAGGAAGGAGCTTAATTATTCATTCCTAGTTTGAGATGAATAATGGGTGTTATTGATCGGGAGGATAAGGAGATAAGATGCACCTGTCATTATAGCGGATATGATCCTGATTGTGATTACTTTCTCTTTCCCTCCCACCTCCCTCAGTCGTCCTGCTGCTGATGTGTCAATAACTAGTCTTTATCAGTGGGTCACATTTGCATGTCCCCCGTCCTCTGCAGCTTAATTGAGGTGGAGACCGCTCGTCTTACAGAAAAATCAATGGCTGCAGCTCGTGGGTTTGCAGGACGAGCACATTTGTCATTTTAGTGGAGCTTTGCGACGTCCCTAACTAGTTGTGTTGCTAACGGTGATCAATGAAGATTAATATATTTATTTCGCCCGACGTTCGTTGCCAAGCTTAGGTCCACCAGCCAAACATATTGATCGGCTGAGATCTTCATGTAAGGGCTACCAGATCGGCCATAGCGGGACGCTAGAGTCCGTAAGTCAGGCTAATAAACTTTAAAACATCGAGTGAAAAGCCGAGGTTTCTTCCATATAAGCATTCTATGTCACCTTATATCACAGAAAACCCCGTAGGATCAGTGTTTCAGCAGCTGTGTGTGTCCTGAAGACCTGGATGCCCTTTAGACTGGCTTTGTGTTGAGCAGCAGAGGAGCTGTAAAGCTAAAAATAAATAGTTTGTGGATGAGACGGGAGCAAACAGCACCCTGGGAGAATCGATGCTCCGTGCAGAAGCTGCCTGAAAGGTTCTGACACTGTCTGAACATTTCAGTTTTTAAAGTTTGAATTCCAAGAGCTGTCTTGCAGATTAGACACATTTTCTTGTGGGTGACGCCAAATACGTGTGCGTGTGTTTACATCAGAGCCAGACACCGTAATTATGTCAACCAAATCTACTCTGAGGAAATAATAACGAGGCTTGTAATGTGATGCATCTCATCACTTTCCTCAGAACTGGTCAGACCTTAGTAGAACTCAAACATGTGGCCTAGAAGATGAGCACCAATACACTCCAATCTTTTCTGCAACTGCTTATCCTGATCAGGGTTGCAGGGGGGGTGGAGCCTATCCCAGCTGACATTGTTTGAGAGGTAAGGACAACCAGGAGAACCAGGTAATGATCAGTTATCCAAAGGAAAAATGAACTCGGTAAGAAGAAACGAAAGAAACATGAAAGGAAGTCCAGAACTGACTAAACCAAAAACCGCAACAACATTAGCATGTTAATAAAAAAATCAGCGGCGGAAATCCCCCAAAAAACTAAAGATGGTGAACCCCCCCTTGAGAATCCTTTATTTTATCAGGTAAAATCCTAGAGGGAGGGACCGAAATGACCTTGTTTTTTAAATGAATAATCCATGGTATGAAGATGCTTGTGGAGGGGTTGATCGCCTCGAGAGTTTGGCAGTCGGTGACGCCCGAAGGCTTAAAAGCACCAGTCCATCAACAATTTGTGTTGACTTGTCTGAAAATAGTGATTAAATTGATGTATTTTTAAACACATGAATCCAAGTGATTTAACGAGCGTGCACTTCTCTCATTTAATCGCAATCAGACGATTATATAATAATTGTGACGGGCCCTAGTGGCTGTTATAAAATACACAATAAGTAAGTAAGTCTGTCATGGCGGAGTCCCTGAGACTTTGTCACTCTGGTTTAATCTCAGTGGCGTCAGCTCAACTCTTCTAAACATGATATTTGTCAAGCTGACACCCTGTTGTGTTGATGAACGGTGTGACTCTGCTTACAGAGCTGTCATCATGAAGGACCTTCATATTATCAAAGCCTGAGAGCAGTTTTTAATGACACATTTGTGGGATGAGCGGCTGGGACACCTACCTGCCACCACTTCCTGTTAGTCTCTTTAATGAGACGCACCGAGGCAGTGTGTAGCTTTTGTCAGTGCGCTGCCTCGCCTTTGGAATGGAGACAGAAACAAAGGTTTCAATATTCATTATTTGTAACAATGTTAGTACCAGGTTTTTGTTCTGTCTTTGTTTGTTTCTTTGGAGGTTGGACAATGAAAGTGTCTTTGTCCAGGAGTAATGCCAATACTGGCTACACACTAGAGGATAAAACGCCCCATTTAATGCCCCATTTAATGCCCCAACGACTATTTGTCCAAATAATTCTCAAATGTGTGGCGTTAATACTATTATTTTACAACGTTATTAAACATTAAATTATTAGTGACTCGCCAGAAATGTTGCATTAATCAATCAACCGACGTAACGTGAGAAGGCAGAAACTCCTCATCACACGCTTTTATTCTGAAAACCCGGATCCACCGATGGTCAGAGACTTTCACGGCGGTCTGCCTCCTCTTAAATACTTCATTTATTGGTGCACAAAACCTGAATTTAGTTACTTCGTGCGACACAATTAAGCAGTTGAGCCTGAATCCAGTTTAACTTGTTGGTCTAAACTTATCAGCCTGATCAGAACATGGAATGCTTCTCCATTATCAGACAATGGCTTTTAGAAGTATGTTAAGTGCGGACTGGGATCTGTACTGCAGTTAGTTTGTAAAACTAATTGCTAAAGAGGAATGATAAAACCATTCATGTAATGGAATACTGGAAAACACGATGTTAGCTGGGATACTCGCATGGGTTTTAAAGCAATATATAGCATACCTGCAGGAATGCAGTATATAACCATAATCCTACTATTAAACAGCAGCTTTTTAAATGATATTTATAATTTTTGCAATTAAAAAGCTTAAAATACAACTCTAGACCCGGAACTGTACTGAACCAGTTAACCCACATGATGTTTTGTCAATAAATTCGCCATCAGATGAGGCCTGGCACTAAAGATTTTCCATCGATTAATCCATCCATGTATTATTAAACAGCTACAGGAAAAGATATAAAAAGCTCTCCCTTCTAATGAACCGACAACACTTGCTATCATCCAGAATAGCGCCGGCGTCGTTACTCTTCAGGTGTTCGTCCTGCTGTTTACCTTGCACTGGGTACCAACCACTCTCTTGTACTCTAATTCTTTTAAAACCTTTGGTTATGAGAAACAATCAGTTTGAACCGAGTCAGACAGTCGGACGCCACCGGCATTTTTCAGTCTGTCCAGCCGCTCAGCCGACCAGTGACTTGAGCTAAAAAACGACCGATGCCGTGACGTAGCACGTATGTAGTGATGTTCCAGGAAAAACAGCTTCACCTTTTTTCAAAATTAAAGTCGACATCAGATCTATATACAAGTTTCCTTTTTTTTGTCGTTTCTAAATACTGTTGTGTAGTAGATATAAAGGAGGTCTTGTACCTGTGGTGGTCTTAACTGTCCTCATAAATGGCAGCTAGGACTTCCTGCACGTTTTCATCCCCGTTATGCATCATAAAGCTCATGATAAATGATGTCACACATGTAGAAATGGCGACCACGGGTCCAGGACACCCATTTTAATGAATCCCAACATTGACGGAATTATTGAATTAGATTGTTGCCCGATAAACAAGCAGTTAAAATCAAAATAGCTCAAATAGCTTTTTTTTTGGAATAATTTGATTTGATTGTAGGAAATCATCAAATTAGCAATAAATCTAACTGGAAAATTAAATCATCTCCACAAATAATGGCCAAGATATATTTCCATATTGACACTTGTTTGTCTATTAGTCTAAAGAAAAACACATTTAAATTCACAGAAATGTAGATTTTGATAAGTTATTATGTTATTTTACATCTTCTGCACCAACATTGATGGATCATAAAAGTTTTTGTTTGTTTTTTTTGTCTATATTGCATAATTTGCTGTGCTTTTATTTAATGAGTAGAAGCTACTTTAGTGCTCACCTATTTTATAATCTGGTGTCATCAATCTGTTAGCAGTTACTAGCTGAAGATAGCATCCACCTAATTATCTCCATCTATCCCTCCATCCTCCGTGAAGTACTTCTGCTCCTGGTGAAACCTCAGTAAGTCAAACTTCTCCCTCAGCCAGCTCTGCACCGCCTCCCCACCAAATCCATCCTGCACTGAGCATCCCTGCTCCTGCCTTGTTTTACTCATAGCTGAGTCAGAGAGACTGTATCCCCGACTGCCCTCACATTTAATTAGTCTGCTGCTCCAGATGGTAGGGCATCTAAACCCCGTGTCGTCTGCTTCACACCTACCTCTTAAATCCAGACCAAAATAGCAAATGTGAAACCTCCCCCAGACCAGATTTTGGATTAAGGAGGCCCAGGGTTTGGTCCAACTAGAAGATGTTTCCTCAGTTTGGCTCAATATGAATCATGGTTTTGTACATTTTACAGCACAAAAACACCTTTACTGGATGATTCAGACTTTTGGATAAATTACAGAAACTTAGATGAAGTTATTATGGCCAATAAACAAAAGAAGAAGAAAACAAAAATGAAAGATGAAGAAGCCGGAAAAAGAAATTGCTGCATGTAAACACACCTTTCCGAAACAAGGTCTCTTTCCGAATGAGATTTCCTTCTTTTGCAAGGCGGTAGTCTAAGTCCTTTCGTGAAAGCCTCTCCGATATCCAGTCGCTGCATGTAAGCGATGTATCGGAAAGATCTCTGTTTGAGTTGTATCTGTTCATGTCGTGACGTCAGTTTCTGCTCGAGGTTTTTCAGCGCTGCGACGCATTTTAAAAATGTCGACTCCAAACAGTACCGGTCTGCAACGGAGAATCATTTACTCATCGCAACTTTGAAAGAGTTTAATAATAATCTAATAATACTAAATAAGATGTTTGACAGTAGTTGTAGGGTCACTGCCTTTCTGCAGTGGGACAATCTGTGCAGACCTTTATATGTTTGGAATGTTACCTTTCATGAGTGATATGTTAAAATGTGAGTCAGAGGTACAAATGTGGAGCATATGGAATCTATCACGCATAAATCATATGTTACGAGTTAGGTTGTATTTAACTCTCTAGGGGGGTCTTTGTTACGAAAAACGCCTCGTACATAACTTCACATTCTATTTGAGGATTCAATCAGTGGGATTGCTTGAACAACGCAGTGGGTTGGGGGCTTTTCCAGGGTATACCCTCTTTGACAGAGCGGAGAATATTGGGTGGTGAGATGCTTGCAGGTGGAGATTTAAGGTTCGTCCAATGAGTGTCCTAAACATCTGTCAAGGAGTTTTTGCGAGATCCTTCTTACAAGGAGAAACCAACAATCAAAGGCCAGTGGAAACATGACCTCCTTGGAGACATGGGCATTTCATGCAAACATGACGCATTCACTCTGAACAATTTCAGCATAATCTCCACTATTGTCTCTCCACCGGATGATTTGTGTTCCGCGAGGGGAGGCTGGCCTACTTTACGCTTTAAATGTGGACACCACTCAATGAAAGTAAGAGAATTACGTTTCTAACAATAACAGAGTTTTACACCGTTCTCCCAATAAAGCGTCATGGTGCCGATACTTCTGAAGCTTTGATTTACGGTGGAAAGGACTGCATGCGTATGCAGATGGACTTATGGACTGCAGGATTTGTTTAGAATCAACTCGTCATCATTTTTGAATCCTAGATATTATTAATGAAATCAAGGAAATGCCGCTTCTACCTTCAATATTAGTTTGGCTCAGTCCAGGATTTATTCCACATAACTTTTGTTCTCAGATACTTTATGGATTTCAAATATTTGAAAAACCTCACAGCTCTGACTGACTATAAATCCCTCTCTGCACACGTTACCTCTCCGTTCCTCTTTTCACGCCACATCTTTTTACACACACTTTGCGGTGAAAGCATTCGCCTGCTGCTTAACGGCTGCTGGGTTTCTGTACGTTCTGCTTCTTCCCCCTTCCTAATGTTGTTACGTGGCGACACGGTCATGATCCCCACCATGTCACGTGCGGCTGCCTCGCACACAATGATTCTGTGTCACTAACGTTCCAGCTTGTTTGTCTTGGTCGCCGTGACTCATCTGCATGTCTGTGACTGTCCATCTGGTCAACGATGTCCTCTTGTCAACAGTTTGGAGATGTTGTCAGTCTTTGTTTAATTTGTGGAATGTTATGGGTGCACACACACACACACACACACACGCACACACACACATGCTGAAAACCACCCGTCCCTTGGCTGTTGCACCAAAATAAACAGTGCTATTATCCTGTCCTGATTATGCAGAGCTCGGTCCGTCTGTTTTTATTTCTGGGGGTCTCTCCCTTCATCACACAAAAGCAATCCCTGACATTGTCGTCATCCTTATTTGGAAGGTAGCGACTCCCACTGGGCATGTTTGATGCTTAACTAGTTCAGACATGTGGGGCACATCTCCCTTGTATGGATTTTGACTGGTGGAGATGAACAAATGCACCTGGGTCAAACTGCGAGGGGGGGGGGCAGCAGCTGAGCACAGAGTGGCGCCACTTCAGCAGCCTGCAGCCGTCCGTGAGTCCTCCACCGGCGCCGGCGTTCTCTTCTCTTTTCTGTGCGTTTCTTTTGATGCAAAAGGGGAAACATAATCGGACAGAACGATATTGATAAGTATTAATATGTTATTATTATTATTATTATTATTGCAAAAGTCCACTAGAAAAAGCACCCAAAGAGGGCAAAACTCCGCCAAGGCCTCGCAGGAACACAACGTAGACATTATTGTGAGCAGAACCAATTAGATGGTTTTATTTAGGAAAAGTGTCGTGAAGATTTCTTCATTTAAGTCTGAGTCATTGCCAGCCTCCACCGACGTCTCCAACAATGTCCCAGTCTCTCACAGATACTCCGTGGCACCCCCCCAGCCCCAACCACTCCTTTTGTTTTCCATTTCTTCATGAAAAATAACAAAGACATAATTATCCCTGCTGTCATCGTTTTTCGTCTAAATCTCCATCAAGCGGCTTAGACAGAGCGATTGTCGCCACAAGATGACGTCACCGCTCAAAACAGCTTTTTATTCTATTTGGATTTATCTGTTCTTAAATGCTACAACAAACATAACATCACCGAAAGTTAATCATCTCCAGGAAATGCCAAAACACACCTCTGGAAATCGGTCCGGTAGTTTCTCCTGAATCTTGGTCACAAACAAACAAACAAACAAACGATCCGGATTTAACAGCATCAGTTTCTCATAGTGGAGCCACAACAGCTGAGGCATGAATCTGACTTTCCGACCCCGCAGAATAATGTAATAGTAGATAGTCTGCTTGGCCTTGGAAGTCATTTCTCTGTTGCCCGTAAGCTGGTTACCCACACAGCTCAGAGCTTCCACTAGACCTGCTTGTTCTGTTCAGGGTTGAATGAGCTCTTGACGAGAGGATATCATTCTCAGAGCGGGAACCAAAAAGAATTTCGCTGTAGTCTTTTTTTTGTCAGCCTTTTTCTGTAGGGGTCCTCTGGGTTATGGATGCTGCTGCTCAACATTGATGTCAGTTCATATTCCCATGGGGATGTATTCCTGCACAACAGCTCTTTGCATCAAATCTGCATAACATCCCAAATTCCAATATGCAACAATCCAATCGTATTAAACGTTTTTAGAAGGCTGCACCGCTTTGCACGGCTCTTTCCATCTGTCATGTGTCACCTCCTCATCTTCTTCCCTGTACAGCTTTGTGGAAAAGAACCCTGAAAAGAAGAAGCATCCGTTTGATTCTGTGTCCTCTCTCTCTTGTTTTGTGGTCCAGGTGGAATCGCGGGACACGTTGAACAGCATTGCTCTCAAGTTTGACACCACACCCAACGGACTTGTTCAGCTGAACAAGCTGTTCTCTAGGGCAGTGGTGCCCGGCCAGGTGGGAACCGCCGTGCACGCCGCCGCCAATATGATCAGCCGCGTCACTTCATCACCGTCCCACTGCTACCTCACGTCAGCGGCATCCCACCGCGCAGTCCGTCTCGCAAAAATAATAATCTAAGTGGGCTTCCATAGCTTCACACTAACAATCCTCCTCAGGACGTGTGAGAAAAAGAGTGTAAAAACTGGCGATACAAGTTTCTTTTTTGGCATCACGAAACTGCTGCAGGTGTTTGTCCTCATTATTTTCTCGTAATAATTTGCTGACACACCGTTTACATCCCTATCTGCATCCCCACTTAATTGCCTGCTAATTACAGTGTCACTCGTCCCATTAGGATGCCGTTCATGCAAGGTAGTTCATAGTTTCTAAAAAAAAAAAAAATGTAAAAAAAAGTATGATAATGAGTTTGATCCTTAAATTCTCCCAAGGATTTTTAAGTTCCGACAACATGACACTAAAAGAAAAACATCTTTAGTCCACTAAACACACAGCCAGCCTCCCCAGGCTCCTGTTTCTGCACTTTTATTCAGCAATTGACCCATATTCTAAATGTACTTTTAAATGGGGCGAGGTGACAAATATCCAAAACACGTTTTCTATTCCTTGGGCGGCAAACTAAATGGATCATCGTTCTTCTTGCCATTACATGAGTAAGGCTGAAAAAACATCTGAAGATGTGTTCTTGGCTAAAACACACATTTTTCAATCTAGGGAAGCAAATCAGTGTCAAATTTTACCGAAACATTTTTTTCCCAAAACCTCCTAAAGTTTAATTTAAGGTCCAGTTATGTTAATGGTTAATATCCCCACAGAGTTAATCATTTTTTATTAAGGTTGTGCGGTAAAACCAGTATACCGGTATTTACCAGTATGACATATGTGGAATTATAATTGCTTTACATTTGACAAAAATTACTACCTTTTTAAAAAAAAAAAAAAAAAACCTGATATTGATACTCAGTTACTTTTCAAACTGGCCTATAGGTAAGATAAGCTACAACTTTATTGATCCCAAAGGAAATTCTTGCGCCAGAGATTACTCAAAATAACCGTAACCAAAAAAAATCAGAATAAAACTAGTAAAAGAAAAGAAAACAGAATATAAAAGAGTGAAACGTAAAGAAATAAAGTGTATAAGAGGTAAATGAAAACCAGTGCTTCAAATAATGGCATGATAATGAGCTTACTTTTATTGTACATAATAAAAATACTGGTCAGTAATGGAAGAAATATTGCACATAAAATACAGTAAGGTGATATTGCAAATGGTATTAAATATAATGTTGTATGGGACAATTATACTTAAATGTAATATTGCACATAATGAATTACAGTCGATGTAATACCATGCCTGCTGAAAGACAATGACTTTGTGATATTTCTCATGATAATAGGAGTAGTAGTAGTAATATTGCACATAATATTGTATTATTGTTGCATTGGCATTAGTGTATCCTGCAGAAGGGGGAGGAGTTATACAGTTTAATGGCCATTGGAAGCAGGGCACTCCTCCGTGACCCCGTTCACCCCAGATGTCATTCATTCCTCTCTCAAAATAAAGACACTGGATTTTTTTTTTTTAACTGGACCTTACAGTACAGTTGATAAAAAAAAAAGCGTTTTGCAAAAAGGTAGTGTTGCTTAAAAAGTTGTCAGTCGTCATCTGAGTGTAAAATCTCTGTAACAAGAATTAGAAATGGTGAGGGAAGTACAGAATGAAAGATTTTGATTCCAATTCGTCAGACTTACGTTGAATCCGTTCAATTTAGAGATTTTATCACCTTACTGGATCAATAAATGTAATTAATAACACCACTAATGAACGATGAGACTGAGATTTCAGAAGTCTCAGTGCAGCAGAATAACGCAAATAAACGCAAATCAGACCGTGAACATGTTAAAAGAAACCAGAAATGACGCAATATTGTTGAGCAGATCACAACAAACTATTAATTTCCTTGTAATCTACCCCATTCTTAAAGCCTTTAAGTATTTTTTTTTTCAACTAAAGCATAGAATCCCTATTGCTGTTATTTTTTGACAAGTTCCTCATAAAGTCTTACAAAGAAATAATAGATTTGTGAGTCATTTCCTGCCGTTTCAGTGCAAGTAATGCCAAAATTAGAAATAGAGAGCAATACGTATTGCAATATGCCAGAAAATTTCGCAATATATTGCATTACTAAAATTCAACGCGATACCCAACTCTACGTTTTATATGAAAAAAAATCAGGATTCGATTTCTTATCGCTTTATTTTTGACATATTTAATAACAGGCTAAAATCCATGTTTGATGGCGTTTAGCTTTTCATTTAACTTGCTGCGAAAAAACGGCAATTAAAAACATCAATTAAGTACAATTGCCATTACAGTTCCTTTAACGGCTTGCCATCCGCTCTTTTGTCCCGCCATCACGCAACAGATGGAACAGTTAGGCGATAATGCATTGCCTCAGTCACTGCGTGTGTTCTAACTGCATGAGAGCCATTTTCTCCTCCCTACTCATTCTAACATGTTGATGACGGTTATGTCACTTCTCCTTTCTCTGTCTGTCCTCGTCGGTAGCAGGAGGTTAGTCCCATGCATCCATGTTATCACCATTTAGAACATGTGGTCTGGGTTTTATGCATTCATATGTCGGCGGGAGGCCTTCTCTTTTATGTTCTCCTGTGCGTTCATGTTTGCACAAAGGCAGCCCCTGTGTAAATGCAGACATGGCTTGTGTTCGCAGGTTCTTTACGTTCCCGATCCCGAGTACGCCTCCAGCGTCGGAAGCTCCCCTTCCCTCAGTCCCATCAGCCCCCTGTCTCCCACCTCCTCAGAAGCTGATTTAGAGAAGGTGACGGTATGTTGAACACAGACTCATCATTAAACATATGTACTGATGTAAAAAGGTCAAAGTCAAGAGCTGGATCAAATATTTAGCGACGTTGCGATGAGTGATTTATGAGTGATTTACTCATCGCGACTGTGAGGGAGTTTAACATATTTGGACGGTTAGATGGACGAAAAGTAACTTCAGCGCATCTTTATAGTATTCTCCTTCTGGCCGCTTGTTGGCGGTCGGCACCCAACTCACCGAAGCATTATCGCCACCTTATGAACAGGTGTGTGGATCGTCTGCGCATGTCAGAAAGCTGTTTCCGATTAGATGAGTCGATTCATGTAAACACCGGGTCGGAAAAGATCACAGGTCATTTAAACGGGCGTCCGACGTTGCAATCCGGAAAAGGTGTAATTCGGATAGGAGAAAAACGGTCCCATGTAAACCCACTTACTGAGGCAGCAGGTCACAGAGTTCACAGTGTTTCCATACGCTGCCTTTCAGTCACCCCCCCACAACAAACATGTAAACAGCCACTTATCCTTCAACCGTCGCTGGCACATTTTAAAGCTCTGCTCATTGTCAGACTAAAGGTGAAGATCCAGGAAGCGATCATGCTGTCAAGGACAAGAAGAACAAGAACAGGGAACTATAATTTATAAAGATGGGTCAGACAATAAACCCTGCCATGTAGTTGACAGGCAGTGATGGACTCCTCCTACCTTTATTCACCTAAATCACCTTTAGTGAAAGCAAAGACATGCTGTATACAGTGATGCTGTTCTGGCTGTCGTCCACGCCGTGTTGGAGGTTCTTTCCTGTGACACCCCAAAAGCCCGGGAACAAGCATCATTTCTCCAGTGTGCTTTTGAAACCATGAGATGAAAATGTAAGTTTGAAGACATTGGTAAGAAATGTCAAGTGATGAAAAAAACTGTTACACCAGTGATAATAAAAACAACTCAATGACTTCTTTAATCAAGTTATTAGTAGCTTTTCTAGACGTTTACTCTCCCAAACATCCATTCACAACTGAATTTATATGTATTTAATGGAATATTATTTCCAATATGGCGCTTACTTTGGCTGGGCTGTTTCAATATGGCTTTGCTATATTCACGTTTACCTTAAGCTGGAGAGACTAAAGCAACTTTTCGTGCTTTTTAAATCAAAACTTGGCTCGTAGTCATTATCCAAGAAACTGAAAACATTTTTTCTTCCATTATTACAGTTTCTATGTGTGGAGATGGAAACATGCGGTACTTATATCGTTCAAGTTCAATGTGTTTTGGTGAACGGAAACGTTGCATTGCCATAGGAGATGGTGTTTAACCCTTTAATGTCTTTGCAAAGAAAAACTAATCAAATGTTATTTCTTTGGGGCAGTTATTCATTTAATATCTTAGACATTTTCAAATTGTTTGGTCAAGAATGTTTTTTACCAGTAAAACGAAATCAGACTTATGAAATTATTTCATGATAAAGTTTCATGTTTAGTCAAACAATAGTCAATTAGATTAGCACAACGTTTTGAAGAAAAGAAAAAATCCATTGTTTTAGAAAACTATATGACCCTTAATAGACTTTTTTTGTTGTATCAAGTTACTTAATCTCACATGATTTAATATGCCCAAAAAACCCATCCTAGTTACTGAATTGGTCTTTCTTGATAGCCATGGTCAATATGTCATCCTCAATTTGACCTGCGGTGTCCTCCAGGGTTCCATCCTTGGCCCCTTACGCTTTACTATATACATGCTGCCACTAGGTCATATTATAAACCGGTTCAGTCAAGATATACAGATTTTTCACTTAGAAATACGGACTAAAAATGTACTCAACCAAACATTTGAACAGGAACTTTAAAGGGTTAATACATTTCAACTATTCCTGCCCTTTCGTGTTTAATGTAATGTAATGTCTACGTTGTTTTTTTTATGCCCCTGCAAAAGGGGACCTGTAAGGTTGTCCTTGTCCATCCAGCTCATAGACGGTTCTGTCTCTGACGTCAGTCCTCTCCTCTTTTTTTTTTATCCTTGTTCTCATCCCTGAAGATTAAATATCAGCATTCTTTATGTGTTATTCAATTTTGACAACTCCATTGCACCATATTACTTTAATAACCGTGTCACCTTCTTTCCCTGGATGCTTCCTAAGATCCTTTTTTATCTTCTTCCTGTTTTTGTTTTGTTTATTTCAATTTCACATTACCACTGGTAGCCTGCTATATTTTCTTGTAATTGTTCCAAACCATCCAAACTAGTGCTATAACGCTGCAAATGAGCAGAACCATGTTTTAGCTCGATCTGGACCAAGACCACATCAGTTTTCTTCTGGTCTCGGGAAGTTTCACACCTGCTCTTCAGGCCAAAATGAAGAGTCTGGATCAAGAAAAGTCCTTGTGAAAGCTTTCATAAATGCCTTGACATTTTTTCCCCACTTGTCCCTTTCAGCTGGACTGGCGTTGCATAAGAAACGGAGTTTGGAGACATGTTGTTTTAGTCTGAAGTGACATTATTCTGGTCCACTGAGCCATACTTACACATCCATCACAGTTCCTAAGACCATGAGTGTGAGCCCTCCACATCATCTACCCCGTCTGCAGCTTCCGAATGACGCGGTGAAAAGGTACCACAGGAAGCCCGGCAGTCTCCTAAGAAATATCACTGTTTGCTGGTCTCCATGGAAACGGACGTCTTGTTTTGTCGCTTCTCGAAGAACATGAAGGCTGCTATCTCCATCACACTCACTGTCACTCCGACTGCCGCTCCACCACAAGCGCTTCCCTTTCGTCTCCGTCCACTAATTTCTTCACGGTTGCCGAAAGAAAAGCCCCTATTCATTTACTACTTATCTATTTGGGTCATGCCTGCCGCCAGAACAGGAGCGTATTCTGCGGTTCTTGACGCGCCAGCATCAGAAAGAGGGGCTGCGACTGTGGAGAAAATAGAACCTTTAAATGTGATGCCTCGTCTGATATTAAGAGCATCTGATGAACAGAGGAGTTCTCTCTCCTTGGCAGCAATTATTCCAAGCAGAGGAAGTGGGCTTGGAAGGCAGACGGGACGGAAGATTACCTCACCCGATCTGCCAGCTCTGTATGTGTTTGTAGAGGCATTTGTGTGTGTGTGTGTGTGTGTGTGTGTGTGTGTGTGTTTATCTGTCTGCGTGGGAAAATGTGTGTGAATCTGTCACCTCTGCGTGTTTGTGTGTGTCAGCTCTGCACACTCAATCTCAAATATCTCTCTCTGTCTTCCTTTTAGTTTTGGTTGGTAGTCTTACAGGAGAATCAACATCCAGGTGCCGTTTGGCTTTAAAACCCCAGGAAGGACTTTAATAACCTCGTACAGCTTCGCTTTTGTTTGTTTTTTCATCAAAATCCCCGGCATCTTTTAATTACAAGCATATTTCGGTGCTCGGCACTCGCGTCTCAATGAGGATATTATCCAAATAAAAGGCTGTGGGAGTTTTAAAGAAATGCAAATGCAGTTAATAAATCGCAGGAAATAGATGGTGCAACCCTGATGAAGGAGAGCGCTCTGAAGAAAAACTACTTCTCCTTTTCTATTCAGCACCAGATGTTTTTAGTTTAAAGCCGTTAAATATATTTTTAGACTGGATGTAGCCTTTCCTTCACAGCTTATAACAGGAAGTGTTAAACATTAAACCTCTGCTAGGACCGTTCAAACCGGTTAGCCGATTAATGATATATGACGGCTTTAAATGTACTTATGTAATGCACCTGGACACGTGATCAATGATGTTTCCTGAGGTCATTGGTTTGTTTTGGGCCTTTCAACATGGGTGTTATAAACCTAGCAGAGGCACTGGCCCACAAACCCTCTGCATGCCGCTTCATTGGGCTCAAACCCATTACAGTGGGTGTCGGCAGTCCTCAACAGCTCAGCGTACTTAGCTTACCTCGATCCAGTCTTCGTGGGGAGGATGATCTGTCTTGAGCCCTCTGATATCAGCACCATGTGTGGCCTGAGGGTGGTGGGAACTTCAGTTGTACCTTTGGGTCATCTTTCTTCTCCAAGTCCTGTGTTGCTGCTAACGAGCCGTAGGAGGTGTTCTTGGAAGGTCCATGTGCCTTTCCCCACCCTGGGGATTAGTTGAAGAGGAGCACATGCTTAGAAGAGCCTCAAGGTCAATGAAACGACTCACAGATGTTTGCTTAAACAGAGTGTACACAATACAGTCAATGCATTCACTGTTGGTACCAGAACAAGCCATGATTGTAGCCGTTAAACTCCAGCCAGTATTAAACATTAACATAAACATTGTTTTTTATTATATTAAGCCCAGGAACAATTCCTCGGATATGTGCGAAGACCTGCATCATTACAGTCCCACAATATTCTATTCATGAATCACTGTCTGCTCAAGGTGTTCATCGGGGAGATTAGTCATGAGGAGCTGCACCTCCATCTCTCCTATCACTGGGCTCCTTTGTTGAGAGAACCATAGTGTAACAGAGCAACCACAAGTTAGGAGTTGATCATGGGGAAACTTGATGGATCAGCTCAGGATCAGTGGATGATGGCTAATAGACTCCAGGATGAAGAGCAACAATAGAAAATAATTGTTGTTGTAACGTAGCAACAACTTCCCTGTCCTTTCAATCATTTTTCAATCCAAGGCTGACCCGCTTCCCACGTTGACGTCACAACGCTTGACGTGAAAGAATGGTCCTGTCAAACTTCTAATGGTGCGGGGCTCCCGACAAATATTCGGCACAAATTCGTGGTGCTGCGAAAGATGATGCGCAGTTTGGACAAAGGGATAAAAGGAATACTGGTTACTTTGTACTTGAAGTGTTTTTGACGGGATTACATTTCTCACAGGCTCTGGATCATACTTGAAAACGACTGATAAAATGTAGCACGGTGGCATATTAGCGGTTAGCACTGTTGCTTTAGCGAGAAGTTTGTAAGTTTTGCTTTTTGAAAAAGATAGAGATATTTTCATACCATCAAATTAAACCTCTATATATGATCTGCTGCTTAAATTAAATCCTTCGTGTGCATTGAAGCGCTTCACTGCTCATGATTCCGTCAGCGGGCCTTCAGGTGTTCACCATCCAGCCTTGTTGTTCGGTGTCTTTCTGATCGAGCTGAAGGCCAGATAAGGCAACTCTGAAGTGTCGTCATGCTCTCTGCCCGCTGGCCTGTCGCTATTGGCAGCAAAAAGTCACACATTTGCAGGCATGGATCATTGGGTGGCTGTCTAGATGACTGGCTGTGTGTGTGTGTGTGTGTGTGTGTGTGTGTGTGTATGTGTGTGTGATGTGATGTGTGCATCCGCCTGAATTTTTGGCTGGTGGACTTGCTGTCATAGGATTATATGCCAGCCACCACCTCCCTGGCATTCTTGCTCTCTGGTCATCTGTGTGGGCAGCCGAGTCCTCTTTTTCCTATCCAGGCCCTCCTCTTCTTCACACTGACACACACACTCTCTCACTGCGGTGGCCCAGCTACTACTGTGACCTTCCCTGTCTCTTCCTCTTTTGGCACCTTTTTGTCTCCCTCTTTCCTTCCGTCCCGCTTCCAGTGAGGGGTGATCTAAAATGAATAATGGAGGAAGTAGAAGGAATGTAACTATACGTATACGGTCCCACATAGGCATGTTTACACTGTGTAGATCCTGTTTAATCTCCTAAAATACTGCGAGAACTGTGTTTAGCTGATAATTATTTTTATCACGCCACATCCAGGTTATCCAATCATCAGGGTAGTTGTGGCTGTAATGAACAGATTGCACCTGAGTACTCCTGGCTACTTATGTATCCCAACAATCCATGTGCTCCATCTTGCAGAACACGACTCTGCCCACATGATGGAGCTGTGGATTGATTTCTGATTGCACCATGTGTCACTGTCAAGGTCAAAGCCTGTGGCAGACGCAGAAGTCTTTCCTCGCACATCCAGGAAAATGCAACCAGTATGCAAATGTGAATGTGCCGGGAAACAATTAGATTTGTATATATCTGTATGATATATGACCCTATACCTACAGTATGTGCTTCACTGTCAGACTTTGCCCTGGGTGGGAGCCATCTTTCAGGAGCTTCAGCCTCTCTCTGGGTTTTATCCTCCTCTACATTTAACTGAGAGAATTATTGGATGGAAGCTAAAAGGATATTGATTTCTGCAGCCACACCGCAGCTGTCATCTAACTCTGTTAGACCCAGCTCCCGTCCCCACCGTCGGTGTCACCCCCCTCACCGCTGCTCCCTGCCATCGGTGTCACCCCCCTCACCGCTGCTCCCTGCCATCGGTGTCACCCCCCTCACCGCTGCTTGTAGAGTAAATTACTGTGACACTGTGACGGGTTGAGGCTCATTTATGCTCCCATCTACGCATGAAAATACATGGATTTGCTTCGAACTGTATTTTAGTTCTACATACTTCCATCATATTAATTATAAATTCCATTTAAAAAGCACTTATCAAAACAGAGTTAAAAGGTGTTTTACATGATAAACAAGGAATTAGAAGACTCCAGCAATGACAGAAAATAATCATAAATAATAAGACGCGATAGAGGCCCTCTGGGAAATGAGACTGTAGGTCTAGATTACTAAGAAGCTTTCTTGTAAATTTTTGTTGTAAGGAGTGTTTTTGAAAGATGATAGTGATTCTGCAATTCTCAGCCCCTCATGCAGGAAGTTCAGAAGCTGAAAGGCACCGATTGAAGATAACCGGTTACCTTTAGTCCGGAGACGCGACTCTGGCAGAGCCAACAGAGTTCTGTCTATAGATCTGGGACTGCGCCCAGGCTCATATGGGTTGAGTAGTTCTGTGATGTAGATGGGTGCTAATCAATGAAGAGACTTAAAAGTAACCATCAAGATCTTGAAATTGATTCTTAAAATAACTGGTGACCAGTGAAGAGAGGCTAAAACAGCTAAAACCCGAGCTGTGGTAACCCTGAATACAAAGAATCACAGAAATCCACACGATGAAAGGAAGGAATGGTACTGCCCCACCCAAAACCTTAAACTCTGTCTCACTTTTGCAGTTAGACGGAGAAATGTAGAAAATAAAAAAAAAAATAAAAAAAAGTTTTATTCCTTCAGTATGTTACAGAAATTAATCAACTTTTCAAACATCTTTAGGACTGAGAACAACACTGATATTACTTTTTCACCAGTGGCACCAATTAGAGCCAGTGAAACTTGAAAAGAAGATGATATTCAATACTATTATACACTGGACAACAATATTTCAGACCAAAAGTCAGCGCTTCAGAGAAGTCATGTAACATAAGAGAGGTATGTTGCCACAAAAGCAATGCAAGTGAAAACAGGAAGTAAAAAACAAGCAAACTGTAAACCGTTAATGATTTCTGACATGCCTCCACAACTCCCAGCCTGCAGAGATGTGGCGGCTGTGACCATCACAGGAATCACATGACGTCCAGAAATGATTGTTTTTGTCACACGCTCTGCATTTGATAGTTCAGGTTTAAATTTGATCTTTGTTTTCATCAACAAACTTGGCATCTATCACATCTAACGTATATATTATGTCATTAAAGTCATCATTCTCAACGCAAGTCTGAGATGATATAAGTGGCTTTCGCCGATAACCTTTGACCTCTTTGAGGTTTTGTCAGAAGAAAATGTACTTACTATCCGTGGCTTTCTCTTACCGGATTGTGCTTGTGCTAGCTATAGCTCTATTAGCATCCACGTATCACAAATCCACGTTACCAACATTGATATCCCACTTGACTATCACTGCTTGACTTAATCACCATTTCACAAAGTTCACAAACAGCCAAATCTTTGTTCATGTTTTCTTCCCCCTTGTAGAATCCGATTGTATTTCAAAAACTTTAGATGGTAGAGCTAGCGGTGTGCTGTAGCCATTTTTTGCGCTGTGACAAGTAGGAAGGTTTTTTTTACAAACAGATATATGCAACAGACATGTTTTTCTTTCTGCAAACAACATTTCACTGTCGTAAAATGGACAAAAGTTTGGCCTGAGTGTCTTGTTGAGAGTGGAGATAGCAAGATTAACATAGAGCTTCAGCCAACCTATTTATAACGTTACAATAGACCGGATCATAACATATTTTGATATGATATAGAAGTTCAAGGTCCCGGACACACATCGTTCCTTTTGGGGTCCCCCAGGGATCAGCCCTTGGCTCCATCCCGGACTAAGCTCAGCACCATGGGTGATCGGGCCTTCTGTTCTGCTGCCCCTCGTCTGTGGAATGCCCTCCCTGACCATCTGAGGGCTCCACAGATGACTGACACATTTAAAAAAAGGACTTAAAACTTTCCTTTTTTTCAGAACCTATAACTTTTAATTAACATTTTTTGCTTTTTGGTCATATTTTTATATAATTATTATTATATTTTTTATTGATGCTTTTATCTGCTTTTACTTTGTAGCACTTTGAGATTGGATCCAAATGTAAAGTGCGTTATAAATTAAATTCATTATTATTATTATTATTATTATTATTATTATATTTTGACATATCAAGTGAGAGGCAATTAGTTACACTCATTCGTGTTATGCTAAAAACAATATCCTGTTTTTTTTGGGTGAATCTTTACACAAGTGGATGAAATGAACACAGAATACGATTGAAAATTTCTGTATGTATCCGTCTACAATCTGGAGCATAAATGAGCTTCCCTTTCCCCTCCTGGTCACGCTCCTCAGTTCCATCCTATCTTGCTTTCTCCCTCCCTCATCTCCTCTTCTTAGACAGCCTGATACTCATGGTCTGAAACCAGATCAGCTGCTCTTTCATCTTTGGATTTCAGGGCAGCAGAAGGCTCGGCTCATTCTCTCTCACTTTGATGCCACACACACTGTAAAAAATCCTCTTTCCTCCTGAGTGGAATCTGGCCCCCTCAGGACACGGATAAGTCGTTTCTCACCTCAAATGAGGTCAAATAAAGTCTTGTTATGGTGGCATACATTGCTTTCTTTCCAGGGACTGCCGCCCGTCACCCGACTTTACCTTTAGCTGTTTAAATGAATAATCTGTACGGAGCTGGATGTTGATATGAGGAGTCAGACTGGTTGAGCCCCACCCCTAGCAGTAACATGCTCCTGCTTCAGTCGAGGAAATATTGGATGCCTTACAGGCCAGAGGAGGACAAACACTGGTCATATATTAGAGTTTAGTACCGCAGAGATAGCAGCAGTCCGGAAAAGCAATATTCACTTCAGATATATGAGGTAGCCGAGCCAGACTGATGCTGCCTTAAGTTTCCAGGCCCAAAACTTCATGGATCTTTCAGTTTATGAATACCACTAATCCAAAATAAAGTCAACATGTTTATGGGCTGTAATAAAGCTCAGTCCCCACTCTCTGAAGATTCTCTTGTTTGGTGTCAACAGTACCACCATGATCTTCATCTATCCCTCCAGCTTCTGTGGAACCCACCACAGGGTGGCTGGACCTTATCCCGGCTGTATTAGGGTAGAGGGAGGATACATACAGGAGAAGTTGCCAGCTCCTCAGGGGTCCGACACATTGAGACAACAATGCAGACTGTTTAGATTCACCAGTTATCCATATTTCATGCTTTTGTACTGAGAAATTACATTTCACGCAGAAACTTCCAGGAAACACTCATGATCTTCTTCCAGTCAGTGGAAAATGTATTGAGTCTTTGTCCACAAGCTGGACAAAAACTGAGATAAAAGACAGCATTTACAGTGTGCAGTTTAGCTAGACGTAAAGCAGATATTCCCAGTGACTTACAAAACAATCTTTGTGGTCAAATATCCCACTGGAGACGTCCTCAGGCAATAGGAGGGTAAATAATATTCCAGATAATTCACAGATCAGTGAAGAAAAAAATGTACCGTGGCATTTACCAGAAAAAAAGGGACTCTCGTTTCTGCTCTTTTGAATTGCTCAGAGGGTGTACCAAATGACATGGGTAACGAATGCGTCATTTGTGTCTGTGTTCCAATTTGTTTGTTTCAGAACACAATGTTCTAATGGGTAACCAGCTGATGACGCATGTATTTCTACAAACAAAACCTCTGAGGTAAATATCAGCCTCTGCATTATTGTCGTGCTCACAATGACAATGCAAACACGCCGATACGGTCTGTGTTTATTAAAGTTAACGAAAGTGAATGGGATTGTAATTAGTTCTACAAGTACTTGGTCATAAATCACCAAATTGAGTACAGGTCATCTTAAAGAGAGGCCCTTTTGGTCCATAAAAAACCAGAGTCTTTTGCCAGTCAAACAATCCCCCTCCTCTACAAAACCAGTGGGGTCAATTTGCTGACATGTCCTCTTCCAGATCGCTTTTTAACCTCTCCAGTCATTTTAAACTTTTTAATTATTGCTCTAACCGTTGAAAATGACATTGATATTCGGCCTCTTTGGATGAGAATAAAAGGAATAATCGTCCACAGCTTCCTCGAGTCGATGATGTCATCAAACGGCTTGTTCTGTCCAATCAACAGCCCGAAATCTACAAATAATGTTCTATTTCCTGTCAAGTAAATTGAATATTAAGTTCCAAAAACGATGACATTTCTTTTAATGTTGAGTCGCTTTGTTAAAGAGTTGTTTTAAAAATGAGACGTACCGAGTTGTATCTCTTAGGACAAGTAAGTAATCATCCTAAACAGTTTGAGCTTGTGGACATCTACCTGTAGAAATCTGTCACCTAGTGATGCACCTTGATGAGCAGCAGGTGTGTCTTCCCTCTCCTGTCCCTGAGTGGGATGTGTGATGGGTGTTACTTCGTGGCCAACACGTGACACCCATCCCTTTGATGTGCCGGAGTTAATGAGAGAGAATGGGCGACGGTGTTTGTCATGCGTTTCTAGGGGAGGGACTCGTTGTGACATCTGATGCTGCTCATTACATCCCAGGTGTTGCTGCACATTAAGACAACGGCGTGTTTCTGGTTCCCACTGTGTGCTCGTTAGAAGTGATGCTCATTTTGGTCTGGAAAAGGCTTTGTGACTTCTCCTTCCCTACATCCCCTGGGGGTCTCTTCGCCCTTCTGACGGTCCCACGCTCTAAATTAAACTCAACTCTTTGAATTACCTTCCATCACGCAGTCCGCAGCTTTTGTTGACATTTTTTAAAACGCCACTGAGAACTCTTCAGACTAGCCTTCATTTTTTCTTAAAATTAAGTTTTGTGTTTATCTTGGGTGCTGAATTTGATGATTTAGTCCTTGCATGTATGATACCCGTTTAATTTATATTCCTCTGCTGTTATTTGCATTTTACACAAATTAACAAGTAATTTACTGTCAATTTGTCATTTTTGTTTATTTGTACTTATTTATTTTTTCGTTGTTTTTGTGAATTCTGCCTTTATTTTTTTTGAAACACTTTGTGAAATTATTTCCGTTATAAGTGCTATCCTAAATACATTTATTATTATTAATAATATTTAACCTGAGTGGAGGAAGGCCAGCTTTAATTAGTGACTCAACGGGTAGTCAAGCGTTTAAATACCGTTAACAGTTTGTGCTTCAGCTTCATCAACATTAGTTTCCCTCATGGGATCAGGACTTTTATTCTCGGAACTTAATTTTAAATTCTGATCCTTCTCTTCTGAATATTTTACTCTTTTTTGTTTTTGGTCCTGTTCTCCTCTGCTCATTCAGAAAGGCATATTTTGCCTGAAAAAGGTCAGGCCGTCTCTCTCCGCCTTTTCCTGGCAGCCGCTGTCTGGACAGCTTGTGTCGGCGCAGGTCAGTAGCTGCAGGCTGTTTGTTGTGCGTTGGGAGACGGAGAGAGGGAGGTGTGGAGGTGGGTGTCAGGAGGACAACAGACAGTTGTTATGAGCTCGGGCCGTTCTTCTCGGAAGCTCAAAGCTTACTTCACATCTGACGCCTTCCTGGTCGAAATCCTCCTTGATGATCTCTCCCCCGCGCCCCTCTGTCCTCCATTTCCCTTTGGTTTTGTTTCTTAATTTAAATCACTCAGATTACCTTCTGCTGCGTAAATCCTTCTGTTTTCTCAAACTCATTTACAACTTCATTTGCAGCTACAATGTATTTTTGTTTATAGAACTTCTTCTCCCCTAAAGGGAACTGCTAACATCAAAGTCCACGGAGACTCCTGTCTGCCCTCGTCATCGGCCCTGTCCATCACCAAACGAGAAGGGGCCCAGAGCCCATCCTTGGTGCAGTCCCATCTCCACTTTGAACCCACCCTTCACCCCTACTGCACACCTCACTGCTGTCATATATATCCTGTACCACTCAAGACTTCCTCATGCAATATGGTGGAGGAGGCAGCTCCTCCACCATATTGTATTCAGTTTGACACAGTATTCAGTGTGTCACACTGAATACTTCCTGTATTCAGTGTGACACAAATAGGTTTGTCATGAATTAAGGGATGGATTGTAAACATGTAGCACGCCGTATTGTCTTTATAAAGGTTTTTTTTCTCCATAGAAAATGCTCCTCGCTGATCCGGAGATACTTGGAGGTAATAATTCAAAAGAGGGTGCGTTTTTAATATAATCGGTATGCGAGCCACTGTTACGGTTTGTTCAGACACCCCCTGTGAACAGTTATTAGACAGACTTTGTCCTCCTGGGCTCAACTATCGAATGGCAGCGAGCCACTGATGATGAACCCAATACCTCATGTTTCCAGCCATCTGTAGCAGAATGCTAAGCTACAGTGGAGTGGATGAAGAATCACTTTAGCGTGTGTATCAACATACAGTAAAATAGAATAAAGTAGTAATTTACAGTATATCCCAATACTGTAAATCACATCCCTCTTGGCTGTAAAGCGTCTGGCAGGTTTTAGACAATTTCTGTATATATACAATTGATTCTTAGCATTTTAAACAGTCCTACTATTATGGATTCATCAGTGAGGAGATCAGATGTTTTGCAGAAACCCATACTTGATAGAAGCTCAGAGGAATATAGAATACTTTTATATGCAGGCATATACGTGCTGTATATACTCGGTGTACTCGCCTCCGCCGAGGAGGTTGTTTACAGCCGCGTCTGGTTCCTTCTGTTATCAGGATAACATAAAAACTGCTCGACAGATTTTCGTATAACTTTATGGGGAGTGCTGGAATTACCCATTCCATTTTGAAATGGATCCAGATAAAGGCTGTATTTCTTTTTTTACTGTGTTTACTTTTTTGCATGAACTCCCTGCCAGATTCTGATGAAGCTTAGGAGATGTGTTCTTCGTGCAGCAGGAAAGCAGGCATTAGATTTTCGACTGGATTTGTGATTTATTTGTTTTTCTCCATTTTTTTAAACTTTGAAAGAGATTTGTTGACTATTTTCTATAAACTACATGACAGATAGGCAAAACTAAGAAACTGGGTTCAGCATTGAATTATTTAATCACCTAGTGATATGCTAGGGTAGGTTTTCTTCCGCATTTTTATCAATTAAGCATAAATTCATAGAGTTTCACTGATTACAATTTTCTTGGCTGATCACTGATGACCAGCCGATGCCAATTTTGGCAGATTCCGATTTTCTTTTTCTTTAAGTTTTAAAACCATAATGATTAGTGTATTTTAAGTGCTCTTATTTTTTAAGACGTACAGTGAAAGTAAGACTGGTTGGGATTGTGGATGTATTCTGATTGGTTGAAATTAAAGAACACCTGAATGAAAGCCTTGTTCAGTCCATTACCTGTCATATGTTGGCTTTGTTGGTGGACTTCAGGGCTTGCGGCTGGCTCCGGGCTGTCGCTAACATTAGCCACTCTGCTAACGTTAGCTCCTTGAAACTTGCTATGTTCATCGGGATGATTAACTTTGAAGTGTGTGATTAAGTTTGTTGTGACGACAATTTTTGGGATTTTTTCGCCTCAGCTTCTTTTGTCTTAACTGGTGTTACAACTTGCGACTTTTGTGACATCTGGCTCACTTGCGAGATGTTTGTAGCCATGGTAGCTAATGCTTGGAATGCTGTTCATAGTAACATCAAGCCAGGCCTCCCGACGATCAATCAATGCACCTCTTTAAATGAATATATATATATTAGTGGAATTTTAGATATATCATGTTTCAATTTAATCAAAGTAGTTGGCGTCATTATCAACTCTACTGAGGTCTCATCCAGTCCTATTTTTGATTTTTATAAATGTCCAAGGTGGATCACTCCCAACCAACCTGGTCTAAGAGACAACTTGGAGGTGGAAATGTGAAAGAACCAACAACTTACATAAGACACAACTGTTGAATTGATGAGAACCATTCAATTGATTCAAAGTAATTGGATTTTGAAAGCATGCACACATAAAGGCGTGTTAAGTCAAAACGGCAGTAACGAGGCATCAAGTCATGCGAAACAGACAATTAATTAATGCTTCAGTCTCAGCTGAATGTTTTCCACCTAACTGCTCACACAGGAGCCTCATCCATCCGGCTTGTTGTGAGCATTCTTTTAACCTGATTGTCCCGCTGTGCAGAAAATATCAACTCATATATAGATTATGCATTTAAAGACTCAAATGCATTAGTTTAATGAAATGAGACACAAATGAGCTTCACTGTGTTCTGCCACATGAACCAAGCTATGCCTTTTAGGCAGTGCTTCTTTTTTAGCCTGTTTGTTTTAATGCTATTTACAGATTTAGATTCATTTAGAGTTTTCTACGTTGGCACCACAATACTGCACAGCACAGGTTTCGCTGCTCTGACTCTTTCAGGTTTGGATCCATCATTTCATTCTACTTGCATTAAATATTCACACATTGTGGAATTTTAGGTTTAATAAATTGACGAAAAGGTGGTTTCTGAAAAGCATAAGCAGATAGATGATGTCTATTTCCTCTGTCCACACCCAGGATTCTGATGGCCCTTCCAGACCAGAGGGCGTTCACGCTCCAGTGTTCTCTGGCCAGCGCCACTCCAGAGTGGTGTCATCCACCTCCGAGGAGGAAGAGGCACTCACAGAAAAATTCCTCAAAATCAACTGCAAGTACATCACTGACGGCAAGGTAAGATATAGTCCCAGCACTCTGCTCCCTCCTGGTCATGTGATGGATACCTGTGACCTGCTGTCGTCAAAAGCATTCACTGTCAACAGCAAAAAAATAGTCATATATAATATATTAGTATTATATGCAGTATATATAGAATACTCTTAAATCTGTGAATTCCAGTCTTTTCCATGTTACTTTGGTTCCATTTGTTTGTTTTGGTATTGATTTCAGGATTTTAGTGATTACTCTTAAAGCCGTTCTGATTCTGGCTCCAAGCTTTTATAACAGAGTTGAGAACTTCTCAGGATCTAGTTCATGACCTCTGACCCTCAGGTGGGGCCCCTTCTGGGTGCGCTATAGTCGAGGCTCCAGTCCGAAGGCGACGTGCCTCTACTTTGGCACAACCTTCCTAGGGAGATAATTAAAGTTAAATCTATGACTTCTTCTAATAATCACTTCTTAAAACAAACTTTTATCAACATGTCTTTATATGATTCAGTCGTATTTATCAGTTTTAGCCTTTTGTCTCGCCATCTTTAATGTTTCGCTCCTTTGAATTTACGTAATGATGGAAAGTCATTGTCCACTTTTATCTTTTATTCAATTGTTCCTTATTCTCCTTTAATATTTAATCTATATATCTGTTTATGTATTTAATGTTTTCTTTTAATTCATCACTATCTTTATTATTACCTTGTTTATAATCGTTATTGTGACTCTGCCTCATCTCCATCTTCTTGTTTTGAAATAGTTTTACATTTTTTTGGGCTTATGGTTGAAGGTGCTATACAAATAAACTTATTTACAAAATTATTATTAATGTTATGATGAATGCCGTCTTCCCTAAATTCAAATCTTCATTTTGGTGCACTCCTACTTTCTCTGCTGAAGCGACCACAATACGCCGCTAAAAGAAACAAGAAGACTTTCAGAACAAGTTCTGTATCGGTTTTAAATTGTTATTAGTTTTCAAACATTTCAGCAATTAGAAACATTTCTTAACAAGGCTTTTATTTTGAAACCTGCTGGAACATCTATCGGAATAGCCATCATCCTGAAAGGACATGAAAACCACCCGCCGCCATTTTTCCTCAGGTTTTACTGTTTTAAACTTTGGATAAATAAAAAAGTAACGTAATGTGAAAAAAGAAAGTCGAAAAGGTCCTGATGGATTGTGTTGTCTCTACATTCCAAGCTTTAAAAATTCAGACTTAGTAACAAACCAGCCACACAAATCAACGCTACAAACACATCAAGTCGTTCTTTTGTTTAACTTTCAACATAATAAAAAACAAAAACAAAATAAGAGCGTTAATGACAGTAAAGGAAGGTCCAGGACCATAAAAATCCGTTTCATCTAGATGAAGAACAAACTCAATGCAGGTGTTGTTTTGATGCTACTTGTTAATGGGTCGTTTCGGTCGAAGCCTTAATGGTATTGACGGGACGAAGTGGAATAATAATAATAACTGACGCCAGTATCTGATGTCAGTCCAGGCCAGACTTCCCTTTCCCGCCATCCACAGCTTGTTCTTCAAGTTCTTTTCCACTCATAGAAGATCATCCGCTCACTTTCCAGCACTGACTGAACATTGCGTTGATGTGCATCCAACAAAATGTGTGTGATAACAGAGAAACGTCATGGCATGGGGTTAAAAGAGGGAAAGGCGACCACGGGTGTTTACCGGTCTAGCCCGTGGTTCTGAGTAGGAATACCCATCTAAAGTATGTTTTGGATTATTTAGGTTTGATTCAGGGCAGGTAGGATGGATCGTATGATCATACACCGAAATACACGCAGGCCCAATACAGCTGATCTATCCCAGTGTGTGTGTGTGTGTGTGTGTGTGTGTGTGTGTGTGTGTGTGTCTCTCATGGTATTGAACTGCAGCTTGAGTCACTCCCACGTCTCAATGAAAGCACTGAAGTGGTCGGCGCTACCAGTCAATAACTCACACTTGATTTAAGACATTTAGGGTCTCAGTTTCCTGTTTGGCTGATGTGTTGTTGGTTATCTTTGAGTAGAAGGTAAACATGCTAATCAGTCTTTTGGTTTGTTTTTTGTTATAAAGGCTGTTTCCCACTCATGCCCCTTCTTTTCCCATGTGGATTTAGGGTGCAGTGAGCGGGGTCTTACTGGTAACACCCAACAACATCATGTTCGACCCTCAGCGGAATGACCGCCTGGTTCAGGCCCATGGGTGCGAGGAGTATGGCATCATGTGTCCTCTGGAGGAGGTGCAGTCCGCCGCCATCTACAAGGAGATCACCGACCCCAAGATCAGAGAGACTGTGCCAGAGTAAGAAAAAAATCACCTCAGTTTCATAGAATCTGACGGCATAACCCTGATTCAAAAAAAAAAGAAAAAAGGTAGGGCACTCCGTGAAGCATTAGTAATAATTCAGACCAATTCAGTTTTATTCTATACAGCCACAAATCACAACTAATGGTTTCTCAGGGCACTTTCCAGAAACAGCAGGTCCAGAGTTATTCTGCCGTTAACAGGCAGAAACATCCAGCAGATCCCGATTCAGGTTGGGCGGCTTCCTGCTTTTACGGGTTGGGTTTAGGGAGGGAGGGAGAGAGGGAAATACAGTTATAATAATAGGATTATTGTATTTAGTAGTAATTGGTAATGATAATATCATCATTGGGCAACAACGACATCCATACCAGCATTTCCAGCCAGGATCCATTTGAGTCTGCTAGATAAAAAAAAGTACAACATGCATTAATGGAGATAGATTTATACATAAAGGAAAAGAGAGAGGAAAGGAGAGAAGCTCAGTGCATCATGGGAAATCCTCTTGCAGTCCAAACCTATAGAGGCAGAGCCGTGAGCTAGCTTAGACCAGCCTTGATTATAAGCTTTTATAATTAAGGCTTTTTAAAATCTTTAGAAGATGTCTACCTCCGGACCCAGACTGGGAGATGGTTCCACAGGAGACGGGTCTGATAGCTGAAGGTTCTGTAATACAGACAAACACTAAAAACAGAACAAAGTCAATATATTTGAGGTTTTATTTATATTATGACCCAGCACATTAGGAGAAAGGGAGGAAACATTAAAACCAGTTGTGATCAGTGAAATTAGTTATATTTAAACATTTTACTTTTTGTTGTCGTAGTCAATTGCATTACGGTTAAAAATCATTTTCATGGCGGTGCATCCTGTCATTGTTGAATGACTCCACATGTAATTATATACCCGAAAAGTTGAGGATATTATAGAATTCTCATCGACGCCATTCTGTCCGCTTCTGCATAATCTTTCTTTGTTAATAACTCGGAAACTATTCCATCGATAATTTTCAAATTGAATATTCGCATAGACCTTAGTGAGAGGAAGAACTGGAATGATTTCCAGAAAGTTTGGATCTATATATCTGACACTAGGGGGAGCTTGATCTCCAAAAGTTTCCGGACCGCCTAACAATTGGTCCGGTTTAGTCCAAAGTGCTGCATATGAATCCACTCAAGGAGATTTTTGTTTTTAACTAGTGTTAATTAGTGGTATTGCGTTTATAATACAGGGCACTTGGGGGCTTTTGGGAGATTTACCCTTGCTGTCGGGGACAACAGCGTAGGCCAGGTAATTATGGAAGCACTATAATGAAATATAAACACTGATTCTAACCTCTAATTCTGATTTGGTCCTAAATACGTAATTCTTAATACTTTGACGTTTCCCTCGTCTTCCTGTCAGAACTCAGAGGAACGCAGCAACCTCACAGTAATCTATGTCGTCCTCGGCTGCACCCGTGGTCAGAATGCATCAGCCGACAGTTAAATTCTGTTCACTCGCATAAAAAGGAAACTGCAATTACTGCAGGGTTACTGAAGTACGCGTTCAGCCTCCTACGTTTTGATTCAGGGCGCTTTCATGCATTAGGAAGCAGCGACTTCTTACCGTTTCCTCCCACAGAGTTTTTCTATTTGTGTTGTTATTTAACTTCACTAGGATTGTTTAAGCACAATAACTAGCAGAGCAGTTATTGTGCTGGCTCTCTCTCTCTCTCTCTCTCTCTCTCTCTCTCAGCTCTGCCATTAGAGATGTTTTGTGATGTAATTACTCTTGGAACAAAAACAAAATATGCACCGTTGGCTCATAAGGATTAATTCACACGAGCCCCTCAGATGTTTTCACGCTTCGTGTTTGTGTCGCCTGCATTCTCATCGAAGTGAAACGGTTCCAATGTTTGCCTTTAAGGCTCGTTTATGCTCAGTGGTAACGACTTATAGGACGGGTCTGGGTGGGCCCACTTAATTATGGCTGGGACTTTCCTATTCCATAAGTTACCAACCAACACATCTGGTTCATTATGAGAGTTTAGGAGCTGATCATAAGTGTTCAAAATTTCGATACATGCAGTATATATCCTATTGATTCGATGCGATACGTGTTTGTGGAGTATTAAAAGCTTCACACGTAGTTTTAAAGCTCAAACAGTATAAGGATGAATGAACACCAACTATGTTTGTTTTTGCTGTGGTTTATTAAGATCAATGCATCTGTGGGATTCTTAGGTCTTTATGTTGGGAGAGAGACAGATGGACTGCTGGTTGAGCTACATTGACTTTTAACAAGAGAGAGAAATGCAGGTTTTTTCAAAATAATGTAAGAGGGATTTCAGCTCAAGCTCACCTCTTTTTCCTCTTTGGTTTGTACATATCTTGCATTTTTTTTAAACTTAAATAATCAATGAAATAAAACTTGAGAGTGCAGATGCAGCGCCGTCGTCAGTGCTCAGGAGGCTGCTGGGAAATCAGAGCTCGCTTTGCAAGCAAGCTTTTCCTTCGCTAGCGTCCCTCAAGAGAGAACTCCAGTTTGATGAACTCAAGATAAGTTCAAATTACTTAAAACAATGATTCACAATATAAGCGTGACAAACTGTTACGACTAAATATAATATATTGGTTTTGGAAACGATCAGCCCAACGATATATTTAAGAATACATTTCTGGAGCATCACTGCAATCAGGATTTTAGGGAAAGGGTTAAAGGGCTGAAGAACACCGACCCTCCAGTGTGAAACCAGTGAAATTCACCTGACTTTTTATTGATGTTCTATAAAAGCCTACATTCCCTTATTGTGAAGGGAGATGCCTTTTTCTCATTGGTTCTCTTCTGCGCTTCCAGCGACCTGGAGCCTCTTCCAGCTGAGAGACATCCCTCCCAGCAGAAGGACCCAGAGCAGCGCCTGAGGGAGCCGGGGGCCAACGACAGCAGCAGCACGGCCCCACGCAGCACCGAGGCCTCCTTCTCCGAAGACGTCTTCACCGAGACGGAGCTGTCCCCAATCCGGGAGGAGGAGCAGGCATCTAGTGAGGACCTTCGCCTGGACAAGTCTTCTGCCACCTCAACAGAGTCTGTGCTAACCATCACACAGGTGGAGGCCACAAAGACTGGTCCCCAGGCCCAGGGCAGTGCCCGCGGGTCGGTCAGCCAGCCGGAGGAGCCAGCCACGGCCAAACCAGAGGAAAATCCACCAGACACTGCCGCAGAACACGATAGCCAGTCCACCACAGTCCCCAAGCAGCACAGTGTAGAAGAGCCACCAAGCACACCAACCACACCAACCACCACCACCAGCAGCAGCAGTACTATCCAAGCCAAGTGTCCCAGCAGCAGCACCTCTCGCCCAGGGTCCCAGAGCTCAGCCCCTCCTGATGCCACAGGCGCCACAGGCGCCACCTCCGTCAGCCCACACAGAGACGATGACGAAGGGACAGACGTCTCCAAAGGAGACACTATGCAACAAGGCAAGGAGGAAAAGGAGAACGGAGAGCAGGCGCCAAAGGGCAGCAGGCAGGACTCTGCAGAGGGTAATCACACTACTTACCGCCACACGTGGCTAGAGCGGGTCCAACTTTAACTTTTTTTAGTTGCGTCATCATCGTCATCAAATCTATTTCTCTGGGTAGCTGAGTTACGGGGAGAAAGTGCTGAGCAAAGAGATTATTCTAGATAGGAAGAAGGGAAACATGACAGGAAAGTAAGGATAAAGAGAGAGAGTGATGAATGAATAGGTGAAGTGAAATAAGTGGGAAAGAGTGAAGGCTCCTTTCTGAATGACGTTGATTTAAATATATAAAAATGCGTTTTTTATCACTTAAATTCTTTTAATTTTTTTTTAGTAATTATTTAGATACTTGAGGAATCTGTGGGATTTTTGAATGTTATCAAATGTGGGTTTTTTCATTGTTTTTTTTCGAGTGTTCTAACTTCTTCACTGAGCTCCTTCACAATTATAGCCTCTTTTGCTCTGCAGCACGAGTTAATATAGATACATAGAGACTTTGTCCAGCTGAATTTCACACGGCCAGAAAGGGCAGACATTCTTTCTACAACTTCTTTGTAAGATTTTTAAGATTTTTATGTCAGGAGTGTAAGCCACAAATCTGTAATGATCTTATCTATGTAACCTGAAGGCTTCCCCTTACAAACATCCTTCAAACCCGGGCCTCTAACATGATATAACTCTTCAGGAAAAATCGGCAGAAGGTTGTTCTATTGATGCCCTTGGACATAAAATGCTCTAAATATTTATGTGTGGCGTTCGCCGTAACAGTTTTATGTGTGTAAAGAAGTGTGGCAAATTGAGCAACGGAAATATCCTGATATCAACATAATAATAATAATAATACATTTAATTTATAATGATGCAGCTCGGAGATTCCAGGCCCGGTGATTCTTCATGGTCGTGGATGTGACTGGGCGATGAGATGATTTTTACCTGATAATCCATAAGAATCTATCTTTTTTTTACTTTCGATAAGTTTCGATCCCTTCATGATACCAATATTTGAATTACGTGTCTTTTATTACATTTAAGCAGCTCCGACAACATATTTTGAACATATTGATATAAAACAAGTTGATAAAATATTGTTGTAATATCACGTTTAATATAAAACCCAATTGGCAAGAAATCTAAACAAACCTCATCAAACACAAGAAAAGGATTTGGCATCATGTCGTCGTTTTAACTTCAACTTGGCATCCATTTTCTTCTAAAGTCAGTTTCTCTGGCTGCGTTAGAACCCCCCCCCCCCCCTTTGGTTCCTGGTAACCTTTCTGTTTCCTCTCCGTCTCGCTGCACGTAATTGAGATACACATACGAAGGGAAAGTGCGTCCTCTCTGTTGCTATCAACTCAGCGGAGTTAGCCAGGATTTATAGGTCTTTTTGCAGCCGTTTGATCTCTGGCTCTGGTGGTCTGCGCCCTCTCCTCTGGGCGATAAGCTAAATCCTATCAAACACCACAAACACACCTAGTAATCTGAAGGGGGGGGCACCCGACCCGACCCGACATCAAAACACTTTCCGAGGAGGCAGCATTCAGAGAGGCGTTAAATGTTTGACATCAGTCTCTGCTTCCGCTCTCATGTGGATTTAAAGAAATAATTCCTCAAAGCCTGGAATAAACTTATTTTGTGTTCATTGCCATGTTTAAGATTAAAGGATCACAGCCGTTAACTGCAGAAAGATAAACATTTGGCTCATCCCACGCCGGATTCAAAGACACTGCTATCTCTCCAAAACATAAAAATACACCGTCCTAAAACACTTGCATATATATATATATATATATGTCTAAGAGCTGAAAAATATGCCTTCAACTTTACAGCCTTCGGCATCACAGGAATTGTGGGATGGCATGAAGAAGTCCGGAGTAGTAATAGGTGGTTAGAATTAGTTCAGGCGGTGTACTGCTGAAGACGGTAGTGCAAACAGTGCTAATTAACCAGGATTAATTTGCAAATGCAAGACAATAACACAATATTATACTGCATTTTGTGGTTTGACATGATCTTGAGGAAATATCTTTAGAATTATGAGTTTCCATCCATGCAGCCATTGCTTTCCATTTGTTTCTCCACAGTTTAAATATCCATTTAAAGTGGCGGCTAATCAGATACAGTGAAAAACTAATGTTTGGCTTTTAATTTGCTTTATTTTCTGGCTGCTCTGTTTACAGTCGGAAACATGAATACATTAACATAAACTCTCCTGTGCAATCACCAGTAATCGTTTTCACCTCATCACCTCATTCATTCAAGTTGGAAATGTAGGATTTTAACGAGCTTAATTTCAACCAATTAGGCTGCTCCTTAGAGTGCATAAATCTGCCAACAGTCCCTTTTAGTTCAAGCAAAGGGACTACTTTCTACTTTAAAATCCAATGCTTCCTGCTCGGGACAAATGCTACCGCCAAAGTTCACCGTCCAGTTTCATGAAAACCTAGTAGTAGTAGTTTATGCATTATTGAGAAAAAGAAGTATATTAATGGCACAATGTTTCCTGAATGCAGTTCTATCATGATAAACTCTACTCTAGAGGATTTATTGAGTTCTTCCCTGTCACATTCCACAGCCCATCCCCTCCCTGTCAAGTATTTTCAGTGTAAAAGACAAATAAAAACATACGATGTTTGTCTGAGGTAATTGTCTTATTCTTAAAGGCACAATTAAATAGTTCTCTTTTTGTGACCGCACACTGACAGTATAATATAGTATATATATAATATAGTATATAATATAGTATCTGTTCTGCTGCCCCTCGTCTGTGGAATGCCCTCCCTGACTATCTGAGGGCTCCACAGACGACTGACACATTTAAAAAAGGACTTAAAACTTTCCTTTTTAGCAGAACCTATAACCTTAATTAACATTGCTGCTTTTTGGTAAGGCTTTTATATAGTTATTATTTTATTTTTTTATTGATGCTTTTATCTGCTTGTACAGATAAATGTATGTATGTGTGGTGTTAATTATGGTTTTAAAACGTAAGTACAGACGGAGCTGCAATGGAACAACCCTGAAACATTCGGCACGATGAACTTAATCAGACACTTCAAAGGTAATCAGCCAGAGGAACAAAGCAAATTTAAAGGAGCTTACGTTGGAAAAGTGGCTGAAGCTAGCAACAGCCCAGAGCCAGCCGCGAGCCCTGAAGTCCCTGAACAAAACCAACAAATAACATATAATGGACTTAAGGAGGCTTAGAAAGTTTTATTTTCTCTTCTTAATGTCATACAATTGATTTAAGAAACACAAGGCGGGGAGGACGGAGCATAAATTTATTTCAACACATCAGAATGCATACACAATGTCGACCAGCCTTGATTCCACCATTATCCTTCAAAATAAGCCCTTAAATTTCATGACTCATTATGTTTCTAAAAGCATAAAGAAAAAAAATGGGATCGGCCAAAAATATTGCAATCGTTGCACCTCTAGAAGAATGTTAACTCCCATCAACGTTGGTTCAGGGGCAGAAGTCAGTGGGGCTTTCTATCATCAGGAAACTCTTTCAGTTAGGACTGTGTAATTAATAAGCTAAGCAATATCTTACTACTGGTGGTTCTCTTGTTTCAGATAAAGGATGTTTTACTCTGTGAAAGAACATTGTCCTTCAAGAGAACATCTGAACATCTTCAGCTCTGCCTCATGTCTGTCATGTCTGCACAGAGCCGCCGTCTCTAAACCATCCAGCAGAGCTGCTCTCACCACCTCCTTCGAAACCTCTCCCTTCACTCCTGCTTCTACTCTTCTGTCACAGATAACTCCTGACACCCTTCACCATCCATTCCACCCTGCTTGAACTCACTTCTCCACCTCTTTTCCACACTCCCCGATTTTCTGACGCTAAGTCCTGAAACGCTTGCACTTCCTCCACTCTACTTCATCATCCTCACCGTTCCATCTTCCTCCCTTTCATTGACACGCATGTTTTCTGTCTAGCTGCCACTGACCTTCATTCCTCTGCTCTCCAACACATACCTCCACCTCTCCAGGTTCTCCTCCACCTGCTCCCTGCTCTAACTACAGATCACAATGTTCTCCACCAACACAAACTTGGTGGAAGGCAGTTTTAATTTTAAAATGTTTTTTCCTATTCTATTTCATACAGGGCTTCCTGATAATGTGATATGAGCTGTAGCTGTCCTATTAAAGTTAACGGTACTTAACAGTAATACATGGATTATACGTCACTATCTTTTAGTAAAATGTTATAAAGTAAATGTTGCCATGTGGAAACGCCAGGCAACAGAGGCTTATTAAATCCCGTCCCCCCTGCAGAAACTGACATTATGAATGCAAACATGAAAGAGAAAATGGTTAGCATGTACCATATAATTAGTGGTTAATGGGCTAAAATTGAACCTAAAGCGTGATCCATTAGTCACCATGTCATTGGCACAGTTTTCATCTTGTTATCTGAAATTAGCCTCACTCTGTTAGGCTTACTGACGGATGTGTCTGTATAACCCACTCTACTCTACACACAGTTGTGTTTCCAAAAAGATGAAGAAGGTGGGAGAAAGCTTTTACCATTTTCTTTTCACAAGACTACAAAAGCAGTTTTAATTCTCTGGGTTCTCAGCGGGGCGGCCCATTATTCAGTTTACATGAGCACAGCCCACACAGGTAACAGCAGCAACTTCAGAAACCAGCTGTATTCACAAGGAATAAATTCCTTTTAAGAAATGAATTGGCCAGACTATTTGGTGAAAACAGATTAATATTATTTTGTCTGTCATTACTGCTAATAGCGTTAGACGTTTCAGTAAGCCAATTGAATTGCCTCATTTAGATTCCTGTGGCTGTGACCTTACAATCTGTAAATGAATATGGCCACAATGATCTGTAAGGACCCATGCCAGCTGAAGTAGAAGTAGAAAACAAGGAGACATGAATAAAGATGGCACTTATTAGCATTATTAATTAATTAATTATTAATTTCCCAATGAAATTAATGTAGGGTGGCTGGGTTCAGCCGTAGAGATAAAGTCAGAAGCTTGAACCTCAGGGAGGGAGATGCTGCTCCTCCTCAGATGGTTTGTTCGAGTATCTAGTGAGGAGGCCTCCTGGACGCCTCCCTTGGGAGGTTTTCCAGGCACGTCCAACAAGGAGTAGACCCCAAGGTAGGCCTAGAACTCGCTGGAGAGACCATATCTCTGGCCTCTGATCTCTTCTGGCTTGGGAATACATCAGGGCCCCCCAAGTTGTGCTACGGAGTTTGCATGAAAAACAAACAAAACAATGAATGAATATCATTATTAGTGATATTCCCCAAATTTTCAAACTTAAGCTTAAATGTGAACAAAAAATCAATTGAAACAGATGTTTACTGTTGACATTTGCAGGAGAGCTAGCTAACTTAGCTGTCAGCAGCAAGTTGCATAAGTATGATGCGTTCAATGTCTGTTCAGTAACTGTCAGGTTCGGGCAAAGCGGAATTATAATGTCATCAAGATGTGTTCAAATGTAATGTTGTAAAATTTTGTTTTTAACGAGAAACTTGAATATAAGATTTTTGAAGGTGGAATTTTTGTAGGTGTTTTCATGGCAATAACTAATCGATATAACTAATCGAAAAATATTTTATGCTAAAAGATATTAACCTTCTTGATGTCCCACAATATCGAGATATTTTGTTAAAATAATGTGATAATTGATTTTGTATGTATCGCTAACCATAATTTTCTGAACCCTGCAAACAGTTTTCCTTTTGGGGGTTAGAATAATGTCCACCCAACTAATGACATCAGCATTCACGCAATTACTGTCTCTAAAGTTATATTACTGTCAGCTGTCCGAGGAGAAAGTTGGTTCACCGTGAATTGTTAGACATTTAATTTATTATCATAATTAATTGAAATGAACGCTACTGTTTTTAGAGGGTTGGCCATCATACAGACATATATACAGATCCGGAGCCTGAATAAGCAGGAAGCAACTAATTGTAACTATTGCAGTAAAAATGTGGGAAAGAAAATAAGATTTGACATTTAAAATATGTATTTATGGTAACAGAATTGCAGCTTTTTGGAAATGGCAGATATAGTGCAATGAACACGTTGTGCAATGGGACACAGGGCAAACAAAGGCAGAGAGTACAGAAGGGAAAGAAAAGGCTATGGCAGACATTTAATATTGTACTCTGACGTCGATATGTTTTAGCTCCTGAAAATTTCATTTGGCTCCTAGATACTTTTTTTTTTTTTTCCAGAGACCTGTATAATCATCCATACTATGACAGATTTTCAACCTTTTTTTAACCATGTGATCATTTCTGGTTCTATCTTCAGGCTCTGCAGAGAAGCAGAAGCCCCCCTCCCACAAGTTCTTATGCCTGCGAGTCGGGAAGCCGATGAAGAAGACGTTTGTTTCCCACGCCAGCGCCTCCATGCAGCAGTATGCCCAACAGGGCAAGAAGCACGAGTACTGGTTTGCCGTGCCCCAGGAGAGGTCAGTGACACTGCTACACTGGAATGCATTTAAAAGGAAGCAAATCATTTTTGTGGTGTGTTTAAAAGCAAGGGGAAGCATAAAGTTCTGGTACGGCACAGAGGTGGATGAGTCTGTTTAAAGTGTAGCAGACCTAATATTTAAGGCATAAGGCTGCAGAGATTTATCCACAACACTCAGCCGGGTTACTCAGGCACCTCACCTGCAGTCCTTTTAATATTTGAAACCAACCTTTATGGCCTCTAAATGATTTATTATTCATTCACTCTGCAGGGAAACAGACACACGACCCCTCTCACGGGATGGACCTGCTCAAGCATTGGCTGTTTTTAGCTGAAGCTTATGTTTCTCATACTTTCCTATCCTGAGAGGTCATTCTTAACCAACAGATATATAAATGAAGTTTTTATGACTTTCTCTTCAAATAGCATTGGTTTGCTTATGTATTCTTGTGCAGCTGCTAAAGTGATCAGCAGCTGCTAAAGTGATCACCTAGGGTTTCGCTGGCCCAGGGCCGCCTCCCCCCCATGGCTGCATAAGTTTAAACATAATAAAATAATAATAATGATAATAAAACAAATGCATCTGAAATAAAGACTTCTCAAAGTCACAAAATTTATTTTAGCTAAAAAAAAGCTTCAACCTGAAATCAGAAGCAATAAATAGAATAATAGAATGATAATTATAATAATACTCATATCCAATCCTTCAACGGAAGTAACTAACTTCGATTAAAGTTCCTTCAACCTCAAATGGATAAAATGAAAAATTTAAATGGAAAATTCAATTAAAATGCTCTAAAAACATAGTGAACTAAGAACAGAACTATGAAACTGAGAATTCAAAATAGGGCAAATATATGAAAAATAACGCATCATGTAAATCCCATCATGTTTTTTTAGTAGTTTCAATCACTTTTTTTCACTTTAAATATATAATCACAAGTATTTCTCGGTAAGTCAACATTTCTCCGACGGCCCACCTGCAGGATCTTAAAGGCGCATCAGTAGCGGATTTGTACGCTCTAAACGTACCAGTGCCCGTCCGTTGGCAACATCATGGAAATGTTTATCACTTTATTACGAAACAAATCTGTGTGAAGGGACAATAAAGTGTTATTTTATCTTATTTATACATGTTTTGTTAGGCTATAATAACTCAAAATTCAACTTCAGTCTAATTTATGAGATTAAAAAAAAGAGTCACTTTGGGACAGCTGCCTGGAAATCTCTCAAACTTTCTTGGGATGAAAGTGAAAGAGTTTAAGTCAAGTTGACCGTTTTCCTGCCTTCAACTGTTGCATGTGCTGTAATAGCATACACTACCTTTATTCTATAAATGTATAGTCATTTAAATGATCTCTGCTGGTTCAGATGCGGGGCTTTCTTGGCCCAGGTTTTTATGGTACTCAAAAACTGCTGAACAGAATTCAATGAACTCAGGATAAGTGGATGTGCGTCTCATAATTCTTATTTTAATTCAATTATTTTTATACTTCAGCCACATTTAAGCGAGTGCATGATGTGATAGAGGTTAATGTCTATCCACTGAATTTAGTGAAGTTTTCTTGTTCCAAGTAGGATTTTCTTGTTCCAAGAGTTTTCCAAGTCAGCAGTGGTCTAAATTAGATTACAGCCCGTCACACTGGAATACACATTACAAGATAAATTGTGTTTCCATACAAGTTGCATAATATCGTAATGTGGAGACTGGCTCCCAAATGCTGTAATAACTTAATTTAATCCAATTTTCTTTAAAGAGCTTTTAAATATATGTCAAATCTGGAATTTATTGGATACATGCAGAAGTCCCTCTCTGTCTCCAGAACAGCTGTGGTACTCTCTGTGTTCCTAGAGACGAGGACAAAAATGGAAAGCCATTCAGGTGGATGTGATCTAAGTGCATGCGTCTACAGCAGCAGAGCACATGGAGCTTCTCTGGCTCCTAATTACATCTGAATCAGACAAACAGCCCTGTCTTTTAAGTTGTTCTCATGGTACAATAAGTAAATGTCCATGTGATGTTTTTAGCGCCTGAGCGCAGTGAAAACATTCAATTCCCCCTCACTTCAATATTCACTCTGATCTCCAGAAGTCTTGCTCGTTAAACCTGTGTTGTTTCCATCCACAGGTTGCTTAGTTACGACATTTACCTCCTGGAAAACAAGTTTACTGTGATCCTCACGGCTCTCGGGGATGATTGCCATGGAACATGGCACATTCAGAGCCAGCACTAACAGACCGAGCTACTAGAAGTTAACTACATGTCACATTTAACTTCCCCTTTTTGACACTTCCAGGCAGGCTCAGGTGTGTAGGAGGTGCGATCATAAGCCGTTCACCCAGCGGCTCGTACTTCCTTCGTACACTGCTCGACTCGGTGTAGCCTGACCTACTTGTGAGACGACCCACATGATGTGTCTTTAAGTGGTGTGGGAAGAAAGGGAGGCTACTGAATGAGCCTTATGAGAGTCTGAAAGCAGCTCAGCCTACTGAGTCTGCCACAGCCCCATCATGCCTATGCATGACACACACTTCCTTTCTTTTTCCACAACTTTTTCTGTCATATTATCCCAAAATAGGTTTATGTTTTACACGAAAAAGGCTTCCTGTCCTGCTTCATAAGTGGTCATTATTATATGACGGTGTTGGACGACTGAAGAGTTTTCATTTTTAGAGGAAACTTTTGTCAACTGTATGTAACTTTGTAAAATGTCAGGTTTTTCCATCATAACAAGATAGAAAACGGCTGTGTATTGTGTCACTTCATGCAGTATTATTCTAAACGGTGAAGTCCGGATCGTGACGTCGGTACGACTCTGGACAAAGCTCCTATATCCCAGTGCTTCCAAGCAAAAGTCCACATTTGAACCTTTTGGGTTATTAGCTATCATTGCTATGGAAGCTGAGCTAATGCTTGAAGCCGCCGAGATGATGACTGAGAAAACTTAAGTCTATATCATTATGTTGAAGAACTTTGAGAGAGCTGTGACGTACTAGTCCGTTTGATGACATCTCGTATGAGTGAGATTTGAGAGAAGATCTGTTGAGATTGGATGAAACCCGGTTTCAAAATCAGTTTTTAGGAATCATGTAGTTAGACTCTAGCATCTCTTATATAATAGTGTAGCCTAATTGTTTAAGTCTCAGCAACCTGCATCTTATGACTCTACATTACAAAATAAGATTAACTTGTGAACAAAGTAGAGCATTTATCGGCTTCCAAAACAAGATATTTCATTCAGGAGTTGGTATCAACCAAAACGGAGTGATTACAGGACTTATATTTATTGGGTGTCAAGAATTACGACGTCATACTGTTAGCTCACATGTTTACATTAACAGCTTCACAACATTATGTTGGAATTTTGTTTACTGTTTGTTCTAAAGTCAGCTACACTCAAGCACAAAGCCGTAGCTTCCAAAATACCTAAAGATCGTGTTCAGCCTGTTTGTAGGATCTAAAATGATTCTTTAAGGGCCTTCAGGATTGTTAGAATTATTTCACATGTGCAGCATTGAGCCGTTCTTAAACATTTGGAAGTTTTGTAGGATTTTAAGTCAAAGATGGAACAAACAGGAGTTGGAAAAGAAGTGTCTTCTCTTAATGTTACCTCTGCTAATTCAGTTTTCACCTTTGTCCATTTGTTTGATACTTGTAGAGGTGGTGCAGCCTCATGACAAACATGAAACATGACATGACAAAAGTACAGTTTTCTAGATAGATAAACTAGGTTATAAGAATCTAACCTTTCTGGTAGATACTCATTTGTGGATTTATTTCACATGTGTTCGGTATCGTGAAGTCAGTGCTGAAATGATGTGTTGTACAGGACCTAGACTCTAGTTTTGGATGTTTCTTCTTCCCCCAGGTCAGACCACCTGTACGTCTTCTTCATGCAATGGAGCCCTGACATGTACGGTGAGGGAGTAAGAGGGATGGGACAAGAGCCTGGCTTCATGGTTGTCAAGAAGAATGAGGTTTCAGAATCAGTTGAGGACAAGCCCATCACTGACTTCAACGTTAAGGAATGGGAGGTAAGATCTACACAGCCGAAACGGCTTCCTCACTGGGCTTAAAGTGTCCCGTTTATGTCGTCTCCAGCCTGATAGACATGGATTAAGTATAGTTTTCATTACTATGGTTTAATCCATAATATGTTATATCAGAATCATATGTGGTGTATATTTAAGTTTATTGTTGTACTTAAAAGTAAATTTTTAGATTTGCTTTCTTTAAGCAATGTAAATGTATTGTATTGTGCTGATCTTGATTTTTATCCCATCAGAATTGTGTTGTCATCAAGCCTGAGTTTTGAATTCTGCTTGTGTATTTTGCACTTTTATTTACAGCTGCTTATTGCTCATATGCTTATATCCTGATTTGACAGATTTTTGTGTGACCTTTCTACCACGTGTAAATTACATAAGTTGTGTGAACACTTGCTTTGCTTGGAAATGCGCTTCTGTGAGCTTCCAACCAAAGTGTTTTGCATGTTTGTGTAATTGTTTACTCCTCTCAATCGGTGTATTCAAGTTGAATCAGATGTTGTGTGACTGTCAACGACTGTTGGTCAGCATTTGGTTATCATTTTGCCGAATGACAAAAAGATTACACCATTGCGATCAGCTCATCAGGTTGCAGAATGCAAACAAAAAGCATAAAACCATTTAGCTCATATTTACTTAAACCCATGTGGCTCTAATGTGGGCTCTTTCTATCTTCCTTATTTGTTGTATTTCAGTGCAGAATGTGGAACTTAATCTAGGAAGCAAAGATGAAGGGTATCCATGTAGGTTTTCAGCACAGCTGCTGCATGGATGGGTTTGTCCACATGAGGTTGTTTATGAGCCTGTGGTTAGTGAAACAGATGCATTCACTATATGAAGAAATGGATATGACAGCAGCAGTTGCCTGGATTTAAATTTTAATGTAAATGAACGAAACAAAGTGGACTGATTTGTTTGTCGCTGGACATCCGGCCAACAGGGGCGAGATCCATTACATTTGAATAAGTAAAAAGGAAGCTGCGGCTTTAGTTTGTTTTGTCAACCATAAAATTAACATTAAGTAACACTTTTCATTGCTGGGTGATTTTAAGAAGAAAATAAAAGTGCGTTGCTAAAAGGAGTTACTCAAAGTGATATTTTGTTTGAGATAAAACCTTGTCAAAGTCTGTCAAAAGTGACCCTAGGAAAATCTGTTACTGTCACTTTAAATGCTCTGCCGTAAGGGGTGGACTTATCAGGTTTTTAACCAATGGGGAACCGGTTCCTCTCCTGTCCTGTATTATTATTGGCCTTTTATGATGTCACACAAATCCCTAGCTAAGGGACCCCATTGGGGGAAAATGTTTCTATTTTAGTCGAGCTGAGGCTTTGTACTTACTCTGTCCACTTGTCTCGGGGCCACTCGAGGAGAACTTAACGGGTGTGTGATGCAACTTCCCTGCTCCAGCCGGGTCAAGGAAGCGAGACATGTTTTCTACCAGGGCGAAAGAACAAGAGAAACGTCTGACCCCGAAGTACACCTGTGTACGTCCATCATGCCTTGTTTGTGTTGATAGTTTCCGTCTGCTGAATTCTTTGATGTTCTCTTAGCAAGCCATGCTAATCCGCCAGCGATGCTAACTAGCCTGCTAGCCCTTTGGCCGGTTCGGTCTAGGTCTGATACTGATGTAGAAGAAAGCAGCTTCTGTTTTATTTATCAGTTCTCCTCTGCTCATGTCCGAGATGGGATGTGTGTGTGGCTCTGTGAACTGTCAGAAAGTTTCCAGTTAAAGATGCAGTTTCTTTAGTTAACCCCATACTACCTGTTACTGTTCCGTTACTGGATATCAGGTTGATTGGCTGTTAATTAGCCACTTGTGCTCTTTGATTGTGTATTTAATTATTTGATCTACTCCACACACTGGTCATGACTTCGATATGAGCCATTTGAGCCACATTGAAAGTCTGCAGGGGGCTACAACTGTAGCATGCTGCTAGCTTCCCCCCTCCACAGGGGACAAGTGTTTTGAAGTGCCTTCAGCTGGAGGTCAACTGGGTCTCAGATGTAATTTTTATGAGGGCTTTGTGTTGTTTACCTTCTCTGCAATAATATTGAGAGGCCACTTGTCACCAAATATCACTTACATGAATAGAAACAAGTTGAGTTTAAGAGTAGAAACAATCAGAAAGGTAGTTTAGAGCAATCCAGACCCAATTCGGTTTATGATAAACGGTCTATGTAACATCTATCACATATTACTTTTATCTGCATAATGGCTATTAGGCACATCCTGTCACAAAATGACGCATGGAAATTACTACATGCATGTGTTACTCCCAGGCTGGACTATTCCAACACCTATTATCAAAGTGTCTCTCCAGCTGTTCCAGCAGCATGATGGAAGCTTACTGGAACAGTTGACAAGACAACTGGTTCTGGTCATTGAACATGTATTGACAAGAACCAGTTGAGAATGCGTCTCGCTTATATTAGCTGTCTTGTTCTGGCTCCCTGTGTTCTCACATGCTTACTAGTAAGCATTGGAAAATTGTTGGATCTATTTAGATTAAGGACATGTACTCTTTTGGAAAGTGCATTGAAATAACATTGATGGTTTAGTTTTATTAAATGAATAAAACTGACTTGATATATAGTGAGTGAGTTAACTTTTACGTGGGTTTGATCAGATTTTTATCTCTTCTTGAACTCTTTTTTTATACCTTCCCTGTTGAATTCCGAGATTGTTCAAACAGGGTTGCTAATTTTATCATTGTGATCAATTTAATTTTTTCCTGCAAAGCCCTTTGAAACTCCGTTGGCAAAAGTGTGATATAAATGAAGATAAGCATTATTATTATTTTGATAATTTGGCAAGAATTGCAGTTAAAAGTGATTACTTTTGTTTTTCTGCGATAGCATGCAGCCGTTTCAGGGATCCTGAGTATTTCGTGTTTGTTTTATCCCAAGAGGCTCGCGTGAGTGCTAAAATATCTTCCCACTACTGAGACCATGAACTATTAAACGCCAACGTGTAAACAACAGTAAAACAGAGACTGCAGCTCCCAGTGGCGTATGTAGTGTGGGGTGTAACTTGGTTGGAACTTAGCCATTTCTAGTTGGTAATTGTTTTATTCTGCCTGGACTTGTTTTCAGTATATTTGTTCCTGTGAGTGGATTGGTGGCCTTGGCAAGCGTTGTTCTGTCTGTCAAACCACAAAAATATTTATCAAAATCTTCCTGAACATGACATGCGCATTCTTCAGTTTGCTCTCCACTGCAGGGTTGTTTCTGTCCTGCAGTCTGAACTTTATTGTCTTTATACAATGCTTGTGGTGGTGATATTAAACGTACACAAACATGCAAAATAACCAAGTGCTCTGAAATGCCTAGTTTAGCCACAGTAAACTCTGGTTAATAGTGCTTTTCTTGGTTTGTTTCTTCCGATTTCGGACCCCCTACTTTAATATACATAGTGATGGGCTTGCTGGAATTGCGCTACATAGTGCACATAATATTAATCAAAACTCAACCTTTCCTCCCTTTGGCCAGCAATAAGTCCGGCAGTTTTATTTTCCACTTGTTCCTGTCTCTGTACTACCAGGTAGTGTCTCTGACGGAGTACCACCGTCGGATTGATGCTCTAAACAGTGAAGATCTGCGCTCACTCTGCAAACGACTTCAGGTGCTCTGACCATCCCTGTCTGCCCTTCTCTCCTGCTCCGCCCTGCTGCTGCCCGCATCAACAAAGCCTCCCATAGGCGCCATAATGCAGGCTTAGCTGCTGCTGATGTTGCACACTAGCCTAAATAAAATAGGTTCCTTATGGATTATAACAGACGTATGGGTTGAGTTGGTTCCATTTGTGTCGGAGCTAACAAAATGTATCAGACAGTTGCCCCAAGTGAGAAATTGGGATTCCATTCCATCTCATGCGTATTATTGAAAATATTTTTCATTAAGTCTCTTAGGGAAGACTTGTTTGGAGCGATAACGTGGTCACGTTGCACCAGCCTTATCTCCACCCGTTAGGCTTTCCTTCTGATACTTGTGACCTTTTTTAGTGCTTCCTCTCAGATCAGTCCGGCTATAAGTTATTTTAGGTTCTTCACAAAATGTAGATTTTATTTAAGCCACTCGGAAATAAGTGTTTGGAAAGATAATCTCCTCTGTAGTGCTCAAATGAGTTGACCGTAATTTATGCGAGGACGGAGCAAGAGTCGGTATAGTTTCACAAAGAGATGGTGTGTTTGTGAGAGGGTGCTAGTAAGACTCCCCTGAAGGTGTGAGTGATGTTTAAGAAGGAAAATGCAGCGGGGGAGGGTCTATTTGAATGAGCAGAGAAACGTGAGAGCATCCCAGGCAGGTGTTGAGGTGCTTCACAATCATCCTGTGCTATCAAGAAAGATAAATAACCCAAACAATCTGATGCTCAGAGAAAACATCGGAGGAATACTAATTATTCATTGGCTTGATTTCCTATTCACTTTGCATTCTCCTCTCTCAAACAGTAGGTGCGTTTACATGGACGGCTTCATTTCGAATAGATTCAGACGCCTAATCAGAAAAAAAGCATGTAAACACCCCTTTCCAAAAGAGATTTCATTTATTTGCAGGAGGTTAGTCTAAGTCCTTTTCCGGAAAGGCCAGCGCTGCATGTACAGAGTGTTTCAGAATAATCATTGGTGAGCGCCGTGATAGACCGACGCTGTGAACAAATAAAAAGGCACTGGAAAACTGAAGACGGCAATTTTATAATCGGCAATTTATGCTTCTGAATAAATCCCACAACAACAAAGTTAATAAGACCAACTGACGTCACTTTTTATTCAGCATGAATGAAGTGATTAAAGACCTGGCATAGGTTCTGGCCCCCAAACCCCGAACAGGATAAGAATGAATCAATCAAAGCTGTCATGGAGTGAATCTGGGAGTTTCTGCTTTTAACTTTATGGATGATTTTGATGTAAATATAACATTTCTGGTGAGTTTACCACACAACAAGGCCTCACTAATAACCTAATGGTTGCTAACGTCGTAATGATGTAACATTAGTCAGTCTCTGAGGCCCCTCCCTCATGTCTCCAGTAGGCTATAGGACTAAACCTAAGTTATTATAAAGCTGTTACTTCATTAAAAGCATAAAAACAACCAAAAAAACTGACCTGATTACACGAGAGACGCCCACCTTCCGATGAAACTCATCTATTGGTCGCTTTGCGCTCGTCACACAGCTGTCGACAGCTCTTCCGATTTAATGTGTCGGCGCGTGTAAACCCAGCTAGTGTCTCTGTTCGCACTCTTAGTTCTGCTACACCAATCCTGGTCATCTGGCATTGGAGAGTGGCAGCTGTCACAATCAAGTGTGTGTTTCCAGAGAGCACTGCATAAATCCTTCTGGCAGGGATACTGCCGGATTAAAAAAAAAAGATCTTGCGTTAGAGGCTATTTTATTCTTTTTTTGCCAGTTATCCTAGAGTCGTTTATTGATAAACCTTTTTGGATTTGTAAATTATCAAACAACATCCCACAATATGCCCATTTCGCTCAGTGTAAAACACTCTGAGACTAATACACATACATCTTATTAGAAACTAAACCTCTTCTATCTTATCTGATGTAATACAAAATGAAAGTCTCTATAAATGAACTCGCCCCTCAGTGCTTTATGTTTGAACTCCTCCTTCTTTACATGCATCTAACATTTATTTGTACTTTTAGATCACCACTAAGGAAGAGGTCAACTCAAAGCATGGCGCATCCATCAAGACAGAGCTGGAGCTAGAAACCTTCAAACCCAACCTCAAAGAAGCCAGTGATCTCCTGGAGGCCGACCAGATAGAGAAGGTACACAATGTTGTACATATGCAATTATACACATCTTTATCTTTACATGAAGAATCTAAATCCAGACACAAGTTCATTTATTTGAAGCTTGAAGTTGTGTATGGCTTATTGTGCATTCTGTTCACTCGCTGTGCTTCACTACATGACGGGAAATAGTCATAAACAAAGGCCTCATCTATTGCACTTGAGGTAACATCTGATTCAAATGTCTGGTTGCGTTATGATATAACTTAAATGAAGGATATAAATATATTTGTTCCTGTGTTCTAAGACAAACACTGATCTTGGATGTTTTCCACAGCCCAAAACAGGAGAGTTTGAAAGTATGGAGAATCAGCCTGTTATTTAAGAAAATAGGCCTGTTCTGTCTCAGATGTGGCGTGGGTGTCATCTTTTTGTCTTTAATGACAAGATGCAAAAACTGAGGGCTTGCTGATCGTTTCACTCTCAAATCTGATGTACGGATACACAGTCATCTTTTTTCTAGAACTTCCTTTCAGTGATATTTTACATTTACTCGAAGAACAATTGTATTCACTGTTGTTACTAATTGAATTGTTATTACATCTGGTAGGTAGAAGAATACAATCCTTAACCGTATTTAGTATAATCATGTACTGTGAAGAAGTATTGGACTTCCTCCTTGTTCCCCGTAAGTCTGTTTGTGTATGTAAATAAGCTCTGTCACATCTCCAGACAACTAAAACCAACATTAACTGTTGGTTTGGTTTAATAAGGCAAAAACAGTGATCCAATACTCGCAGCAAAAACTGTTTTCAATAACTGTTGATTAGTCTCTGTCATCAGTGTAGTGAAGTTTTGGAACTCTCCTCTGAGCGGTACTGCTTGGTATGTAAATGTGTTCCTTTTGAGTGGTTCAGAGGTGGACTTGATCTCTTCTGCTTGTGATCACTCCTTCAGAAATTCATGTTTCTCGCAATTATGGCAAGTCGTCCTGTTTCCCGACGGAAGCACAAAAGCATCTCCACAACTTTAGACTTTCCCCTCAGGGCCTCCCCCATGACCTCCATAAGTTTAATGTTCCTCTAGTGGAATGCTGAGTTTGGTTTTTGCCAGATGAAACTGGACCTATGTCTTGAAAAAAGTTTAAACTTTCAACTCATCAGTCCATAGAATATTCTCCTAAAAGCTTTTGAGGGGCATCAAGTAACAACTTTTTTAAATTCTGGGTTAGCAGTGGCTTTCACAACGTCGCTGTCCCATGGATGACATTTTTTTCCCCCCAGAGTCTTTGGAATAGTGGAGCCATGAACTCTGACCTTTATGGAGATGAGAGAGGACTACAGTTCCTTGGATTTGTTCTTTGGATCTATTCTGACTTCCTAATTATCCTTTACCATGCTCTTGGAGGTATTTTGGAAGGTCGACCACTTCTGTGGAAATAAATCATTGTTCCGAGTCTCCTCCGTGTGGAAAATGTCTCACGGTGGAACTGTGGAATACCAGAAACTGATAAACTTTCTCTGACTGATGGATTTTATTCACCTTCTTCCTCATCTCTTCTGGAATTTTCTTCTGATTTTGACATATTGTGCTACTGGTGAGACCTACGATCCAACTTCCTGCTTCTGAAAATTGTCTATATAAGTGATGATACAACTGGGCTGGTAGCGATCAGGTCTGAGGTGGGTCCAGTCCAGCTGAAACCAGCTATTAATGCAGTTTTGGAGTTTTTTAGATTAGGTTTCAAAGAGGGCAAAACCATTTTCACAGTTTGTTCAATATATATAATGATCCTTTAAATATTGAATGTTGCGTTTAGTCCGGTTGCTTTAAGATCCTACACAATTTAGTCAGAAATACACACAGTACTACGTCACAATACTGCTGAAAAGGTGACTTGGTGACTCTTGACTTCAGACAAAGACATGGCGATGGCTTGAGGACTTGGTCAGACCGATCTCAGACCAGACCCAGGAATGCCTACGGCTCATTGAGTGTGGAACCTGCCAGTGTTGTCTGATCTTACAGAAGAGCTGTCGTTGCACAAATAGCTGAAAAACGTATTGCTGGTTCTGATAGAAAGATGTCAGAACACATCAGCATCACAGAGCTGTGTGGAGGGGGGCTAGACAGTATGATGCAAGTGGTTATAATGTTATGGCTGGTTGTGTACACCAGCAACACACATGGACGGCTCCAAATGTGTCCCAGTTGCCACATTGACCAATAGATTGACAATAAGCAGCTTCCTGTAATCATCCCGAAGATGGTGCTAGGAGATTGGGCCGGTCTCACAGTGGGGGCAGAGGTGAGACCATCAGGGTCTCATCTTCTCGTGGCTTTGCTTCCAGCATCTGAAGGAGATGCTGGACCGACGAAGAAACGAGCAGAGTGACTAAGAGAAGGAGCAGAAGGTTTAACGGCCTTTGTTCCATAAAGTAGAAGCGAGACGGCGTGCTGTAAAAGTCCACATATTTTAAGTCGTTTCTTTATTTTTTATCTATCCATTAACACGACGCTCCGCGTTTCTCCTCCAGCGCCTCTGTCAGCTTTATCTCCCCGTGCACCACAGCCACGGTTAATCCTTCAGTCTGGCAGCAGCGCTCTCTCAGGGAGTGCTGGACCTCTGGTTCTCCGGAGAAGCCTCTGTGTTCGGAGCTCTGTTACTCCTCTCTAAACGCCACCAAGTGTTGAAAGGTCGCCGCGGATGTAATTGAGCGTTGGTCGCTTTGGCCTTTACTGTGTTTCATTTCCTGTTTCCTCTCCTCCACCCTCCTCCACACACGCAGCTTGCCAGGAACCTCCCACCACGGACCATCGGGTACCCGTGGACGCTGGCCTTTGGCACCACCAAGCATGGCATGAGCATTAAGACGCTGTACAGAGCCATGCAGGGCCAGGACACCCCGGTGCTCATGGTGATTAAGGACAGCGATGGCCAGGTACGTCGTTCCCCCCCGCCCACTGACTTTGGATCGGATTTGCAGTGATAAAGATATCAAATACAAAAGTAAAGTACAGTTTACGGGAAAATGCTTTAGAAAATGTCATATTGAAGCGACACAGATAAAAGTAATGCACTAATTAAACCCCGGATGACCCGGGGAAAAAAGCGTTGATAGATGACCCAAAGAAATGATTCCATGGATCGTTTTAATTCTCATTGGAGGAAGGATTCATTTGGGGAAAGGTTTGTTTCATGGAGGTCATAGTTTCCCAACCGTTGGTAAGGATTGATATATATATATAGATTTTTTTTTTTTTTGATATGGACAGTAAGATAGTATTTGATTGGAATTCATTTATTTCCTCTGATACAACAATTCAAAATAGAAATTAAATGTTATATAGATATTTTAAGCAGTTATAACTGTAGAAACTTGCAAAGCCTTAAATATTTGTTTAATATTCTTATGCTGTCATAATTTGTCGTTTTTTTTTCTCGATATATGAGGAAAGAATATCTGCCTAGAAACTTGTGATTTGTGCCAGAATTTGGTGAAAACCTTTTAAAATACACGCAGTTTAGAACATAAAGTCAAAACAAGACGAACCGGCAGTAACGTTTACGAGCAGTGTCACGGTTTGTGTTCCATCCATCCCAGCCAGCCCAGAGTCCAAAGAACCAAACCCCTCTACCTCTGGCTCAGCCGTCACCGTCGTTTTTGTCCTTAAGTTTTCTGATCATTGTGTTTCCATCCCATAATGTTGATCTGATGTGTCTGCAGGTGTTTGGTGCATTGGCGTCTGAGCCCTTTAAAGTCAGCGATGGCTTCTACGGCACAGGAGAAACCTTCCTCTTCAGCTTCAATCCAGAGTTTGAGGTACGCCCCCTTCCTCTCTTTGAAGAATTTCAATTTCTCCTGAATCAATTAAGGACCAAAACAGATTATCCCCAAACTTCCTCAGCTTTAGTGAACTTTTAGCATATTTAATCTCTCGGTTTAGTTTATTCCCACATATCAATTCAGTCCCATCCCTTACAGCAGATGTCTTCAGACCCCACCTCGTCTTCATCAAGTGACATCGATACAAGACGTGAGAGTTAAATAATACCTGATGGAAAACTGACCACGGGATTTTTTTCTATAAAGGAAGATGAAGATTCTCAGCCCATAACCAAAAACAATAAATATCAGTGAAAATGGGAATCATTAACAAAATAACCTCTAAAGCTAGAAACTAAATCTTGTATTATTATACGTACATTTCTAGACAAATGTACACATTTGAAGAAAGTTGATATAAAAACCGTCTATATAAAAAGCTAACCTAATAAACCGTCTCAACAGAAATATTTTTTAAAGATCAGTTGCTGCTCAGACAATATAACAATAAGTTATTTACAATAACAATAAGTTATTAAACTATAATATAATGTAAGAAAACTTCAATTGGGCCCTGAAAATCTTATTTTTCTCAGGATCTAAAGATATGTAGTAGAGACTTTAGTTATTTCTTCCTCATGAAAAAAGTGCTGCTCTTTTTCCAATTGTTTATTTCCTGGATACAACATGAAATTAATTGGGTTTTTTTTACATTTAATTACAATATTTTTTGTACTAACAGGTAAGTGATTAGATGGAAACAAGCAGATATTTTTAGCCTAGAAATTTGCAATCTGGTTTTGCTTCAGTGAAGGATGGCTGTTAATTCTTCTTAACAGGATATGGTTCTTGTTCACCGGGGGCTGAAACGCCTCATGGAGTCGAGGCGTCGCGTGAAAACACGCACACACACACAGTATCCAGAGATGAGTTTATGACTCACCAGCCAAGGATGAAGTCATACACTGGCCAACCATATTTGTTAGTCATAAAAAAGAAAGTGTGCATATTTGATGAGAGTTTAGCATCAAATTGCTGCTGTGATTATGCAGAAGACAAAATGGATAAACTTTTCTCTTTGGAACATCCTTCATTATCATTCGAGTGTAAATTTCCAAGGTGCTCCGGAATGTTGTCAGGGATCTTTTCAGTCGGAGCCCACATGCCTTTTCAAACAAATTTATGCAGATTTCCCAATTTAAGAGATTACCATGAACACACCGTCAAGTCCCAGTGAGAGCGAAAGTCAAAACGTGACAGACGACAGAGGAGGGGAGCGGTGGGCCTTTACACGACACCACGACAGAGACTCTCAGCATCACATTTAGTTCACCAAAGACTCTCCAAATGGAAAATAGACCCATTTCTGGTGTTTGGTGGCTGATTAATTTTGAACCTTGTGCACAAATACACATTTAAGCTGCTTCTGTAGGGAGCTGGAAACAAGTAAAGATAAAACCTGGGGGAAAGTGTCTGTGCTTACTTACTGCTGTCAGTGCTGCTCAAAAACACTTCAATCAAACATCCGATCTCCATGAAGAAAATACTCAAGAAGAAGAACTTTATTGATATTATCTGTGTCATTCAATGAGAACAAAATGTCGTAAACATTAGGAAACAAAGTCATGAACCCACTGAGGGCTGGATTCTAAATCACACCCAAAGTCGCATGATGATGTCTTCAAGGATCTCCTGGACATTCTGTGGCGCCCTCTGATAGTTTGGACAGAGACACGCAGGGAAGTAGCCCCCCTGGATGTTATTTTGTAGGGCTCTGGTGGGTCCACCGATCCTCCCCTCACAAAAGAGCCGATACCGGTCCTGCTGCCAAACAAACCTTCCTTCCTATCGTCGCTTTAATTTGTCCAAAAGCTCGTGAAATCGATCCACGATTACTCTTCCCTACTGGACGGATCCAAACCCCGGAATGCATCGACCTCCTGATTGAGAGTTCCCTTAATTTTTTTTGAGCAGCGTTAAACATAAAATGGCAAAATAAATGATGGTCACATGCTTTCAACATTGAAACAAACATGTTTTGATAATTATGTCAATAAGTCCAAACAAAATGATGCCAATGTTTTGTTCCCTTCACACTAAATCCTAATCAGCTCATCCCTGATCACGCTCTCGTGTTAGAAAAGAAGAGAACACTAATTAGATTCGACTCTAATAGAAATGGCCTGAAAGAAAAACGCTGACCGCACCAGTTTTCACTTTACACATCGTCATTATAATGATAACTTCTGGTAAAACACTTTGGCTCCTCGGAAACATGCCGACTCTGCAGCTGTCAAAACTCATCCCAAGAATGATCCTGGCGTTATTTCAGTCCTGCTGGACGTCAGCAAACTGCCGATACAGCATTTTTGTCTAACCTTAATGTGAAGAATACATTTTTTTTAAAAGTGACACCCATTCCTTCCTTCCCTGTCTATCCGTGACCGCACCATCAAATAAAACTAAAGGCTCTAAGACAGAATCTGAAACTCATATCTGAGTGGATTTAATGAGTCTACATGAAATGGACGGATTGAAATCCACTGAAATCGTATCTGTGTGCACAGAGAGAGACTCATGACTTCTGTTTCCTCCCGCCGAGGTAAACACAGATGGATTCTGGACTCCTGAGCACAGAATATTAGATTAGGTCAACATGTCGTACAATATCTCCTCATATCTGCTCTTTTGTGTCTGCAACAGGTGTACAAATGGACCGGTGACAACATGTTCTTCATCAAGGGAGACATGGACTCGTTAGCCTTTGGCGGAGGGAGGTGAGCCTAAGCGTTTGAACCTGGTGTTAGAAGAGTTTAATGTTAACCTGAGGATAAAATTTGAGTGAGGACGTGGATTGTTTTGCGGCTGCTCGCTGAAATCTGCCTGCTCTCTCTTCCCGCAGTGGCGAGTTTGGCCTGTGGCTGGACGGAGACCTCTACCACGGCAGGAGTCACTCCTGTAAAACATTTGGGAACCCCATGCTCTCCAAAAAGGAGGATTTCTATGTGCAGGACATAGAGATCTGGGCTTTTGAATAACACAGCAGTGCGCCACAGGGAAAAAAAACAAGTCCCCCAAAAGGGACAAAAAGGAGGAGTCCTCGTCCTTTAGAACTATGGCAACGCCCCAAACCCAACTGCACATCACCACCAGGGCTCCCCGGGCCGAAAGCCAGCTACCGGATGCTTGTTGTGCGTTACTACTGCAGTTATTACAGAGCTTTTTTCTTTGTGAAAAATTACCTTTGTGTGTATCTTGTTACAGCCTTGAGTGTGTAAAAGCAGTGAAGATGATGAGGGGGATGAGGGCAGGGGACCAATCAAGGCTGGAGCTAATCTCCCAGAGGGGGTGAAGATGATGGCGGCTGAGGTTCGGGCTGCCAGAACTGCCGTGCCGGATCCAAATCTGAGATTCCACAGGATCTCCAGGAGGCCCAGGAACCCTCTCAGACCCCCCCTAGAGAACTGTTGATGCAATAGGATGATACTCACTGTGCCGTCGGCCTCGGCGGAGAGAGGACCCAGTTAGCGGGAAGTGAAAGCTGAACACATTCCATGACTGTGGATGGCGGAGTGACAAAAAATAAAAGTTGTGATTTGTGGTAAAACTCTGATAAATGAAACTCATCAGCAGCAGGATAGGACGGCACCCCACCCGGACAGGGGAGAGGGTGCTCGTGTCCAGGCGGGAGGGAGGGGTGGGTCTTTTTACAGTGCAGTTTTGGTTTGTCTCCTGAGGCTAAACTATAGAGTATCGTGTCGTAGTCCTCCTGTTGTTCACTGTCATAGCACTCCATCTGAAAGCACATACCTATAACCAGATCGCCATCATCGTAATGTTCTGTTCAGTGGGTGTACGTGTGAGTCCAGCTAACACCAGCCCCCCCACCCCCACCCAGCGGGGCGCTGGCTGTACTGTTCGTAGACAGTAACGTGTTGCAATAGATTTGTGGAATATGCAAATAACTGTCCTGTGACCTCAAATAACCCGCGGGCGGCGCCGCCTCCCGCCGCTCTTTCTAGAGAGAAACTTCTACGTCTTGACACACAAATCGCTTTTCATGGCCTCCGTTTGAAAAGCCCCGAGGCGTGGTTAAGAGTTTTACACGCATATATGACAATTATATATTGGTATATATGATTATATAGGCGGTGTATATAATCATATATATGTTGCTGTTAAGTGTGACAGTGATCTATTTGTGCTGATATTTTCAGCTGTTACTATATAATGTATAATAATATCCTGTAAATTAATGTTAAAATAGCAGATTTGTTTATATATATATATATATGTGTATATCTATATATATATATATATATCTATATAATCAAATCTGAAAATGCTATTTAAATATATATAAATATATATATATAAATATAATATAAAGTGTGGATTGGTGGGTTGCTTCTAGCACTTTAATCTGGTGTGAAAGCGTCACGGCCAGGTTCCTATATTCTCTTAGCAGTAGCTGTACAGTACCTCTTTGTTTAGATCATTAAGATGTTAACTGTTAGTAGAAGGCTTGCTGCTACCAATATCAATAAGGGTCTGCCCTAATGCTCTGTGTGTCCGAAAGGAGGATGACTCGTGAGCTGGGATTTGGGTGGGGGGGTCGAAACGTCGCAGCGGGGCTCAGCTCCTCCCCCTCATGCTGCCGCCAGGTGAGTTTCAGTCGGTTCAGGTAGGTATGCAGGCAGACTTACCTCTGAGAGGCAGGTGAGGGCGGGTCAATGGTTGGGGGTCTTGCGTATTATACTTAAACCCTCCCACCCGTACGGGAGCTCTCTCTCCTCTCTCTCTCCTCTCTCCCCCTCTCTTTCTGGTCTTCCACGCCAGTATTTGTGTCCCTGTGGAGCGTCACAAAGAATAACATGGATAATTCTTCCGATTATTTCACCAGACTACGATGTATCAGTGATGTATAAATAACAATAAAGCTGAAGAAATCGTTGTAACCTGGGATACGACTCCATCTGTGATGTTTGTCTTTAATATGGACCCCCTTAAGGCCTTGGCAGCCTCGTAGTTTTCGCTTTGCTGTGGAGTCAAAGTCAGATTATGTCTATATGACCCGTATCCGCACAACGCTTCGCCCCAGGGTGCTTCAGAATGACCCTGTAGTAATGACTCATGTACCTCATTTCTAACCGTGTAGTTTGTGGTATTTACAATCTGCTGTGAGCCGCTGTCGTAGCATTAGAATAAATATGAATTATCATGTAAATGAAAAATTCTGTAATTAAATGCAGCAGGAAGCGAAACATATTGACCAGTTTGTCACATCTGCTATTTTGCGGTACCAAAACTAGGTTTAGAGGTTTTTGCCCAGTGGTCTAGTACCGAAACTAGATATTGACTTTTTTTGCTTGAAGGTATGGACTGGAACTAAGGCTAGATCTCGCCATTTTTGCCCGAAGATCTAGAACCGAAAACTCAGCCGAAGAATGGGTCATAGTACTTCCAGCGCCGATCCCAAGCCCAGATAAATAGCGAGGTTTTGTGCCAGAATGGGCATCCAGCGTCAAACTTATTCCAAATCCTTATGAGGATCTCAGATCATCCACTGTGTCGAAGACGAAGGTCTAGAACCAAAACGAGGTCCAGGCCTTTCTGTCTGATTTCTCAGGAGTAAAAAATAAACAACATGGAATCTTATTTTTAAATTTTAAATTTAGTCTCTTTGCTAGAAATAAGTGGATATAATTATCTCTAAGAAAAAGTTCACTTCAGGCTTATCTGGTCATTCTTCCTCATTTGAGAAGAAATTGGCTGGACTTATTTTGTGCTGATTAGGCTTGAATCCGCACAGGTTTAGATGGTAGGCCTTTTAGTTCTGGACCGTACCTGACCCACATTAACACCACATTATAGATGCAGGTTGATCGATTGATGACAGCATTTTGAAATTGGTCAAGTTTAACATGTAATTGAATTCATGCATTTTGAACCTGTTCAATTCTTCTACTTGAAAATTACTTTGCCATGAAACTAGAATTGTGAAAAAAGCCGAACTGAACTCAAAAACGTGATTTTCCATCTCTAAATTCCCTCCCAGTAGAACATAAATACTCCTAAATACTACATCTGGTGTCTGTGGGGTTTGTGTGTCTTCTAGGAGTCAGGATTCCTCCAGTCCAAATTCTTCCTCATTCTTCTCCACTGCATCGATGTCTGTGTCGACGCACGTTATTGAAAACCCGGTGATGAACATTGGAGCTGCTGCTGCACAGAAATGTTTCTTTAATTCACTCAGAAATATATTCCTTTAGGTGGAAACCCTGCTGTGACCAGAGGTCAACCGCTCCATGTCTTACACTGAGAAATCCCTCCAGCGTTTGTTGGCGTTCCAATACTTTGATTTATTTAAAGCCATTCCAGAAATGTGAAAAAAAGCTGAACGTCAAAGTCATTCTGAAAACTTTTTAATCTGCACAATTAATCATGTTCCAGTTTATTCCTCCTGACTTTCAGCAGAGCAACATAATCCAGTCTGCTGGGAGCTGAACTCTGATTGGCTGGATGATAAAGGGGGTTTCTGCCCACGCGTCGGCTGGGAGTCAGCGCCATCTAACGGTGCTAATTGTAACTGGTGCACCAGTGATTCATTGATGCTCCCACGTAAAGTAATTTCACCTCCCTTGGGTCCAATCACTGCTCACTCTGGGCTCCGACTATCGTCAGATCTGACGTAATCAATACACATAACTGTGCTATTACAGAAATTACCCCAACAGCAATTGATGTAATGACAAGAATGCGGGAAAACAATGGTTTGTCGTGCATCTTTTATTCCCGGGTCATCAAACTCACTGCAGGTAAACAAACGCTGCAGGATAATGAGGTGGAACATCAGAGCATCATCCGCTGATTCCTCCTATCACAGGTCAAACCCAAACTTCCCCCGGGAAAATCTGCTGCGTCAGCTTCTTTTCACTAATCACTAATGGATGGATCTGCATGCAATTCTACACAGAGGTAGGTTTAAGAATATCTTACATAGGATCAAACTGGTTATGTCATTTGTTTCGCAGCTTTTAAAAACACATTTTAAAGCCGTTTGGAGCTTTGATGTTTTATGGTGTCCATTATTGATGCCTTTGTTCCTTTGATGTTTGTAGTAGTGTCAATCAAAGTTGACGTCTGTGTTCCTTTAATGTTTTATGGGCTGGGAGAAAAACAGGAAATGACACGACACACATCATAGAGAGTAAACCTCTTTAAGATTCTATACGAATCGATACTCAGAGAGTTTGTTGGAGTCGTCGGTAGAGTTAGAGGCTGGCGATAACTCGGACATTTACGGAGAAATCTTTATGAATTGTTCCTAAAGGTTGGTCATTCTTGTGCCATGTTCCTTTTAGGTTTCATACTGAGAGGGACAGGAAATGACAAATCTATGTCTGTTTTAGAGTCGGGTCAGAGGGTTGCGCTCTTGAGCGTCAGCTGCTGAGTCAGCATGTTTCACACCGACTGTAACAAAGGAAACGGTTTACAAAAAGGCCATTATCACGGTATGTAAAGACAAAGAGCAGCGATATGTGGAAGGCAGAAGAGTCTTTGTCTTAGACAAAGTAGTGAAAACATTTTCTTCAACATTATCAGGCCTCTAAGTGAAAAGGGAATATTAACCGAATATAACTCCAACAGCTTCCTGTCATCAAAGCTTCAATTAAATTCCCGTATTAAATAGAGCCAGCAGCAGTTAAACATTAAAAATAATCGGCACGAGAGCGTTTTACAAAACGCATCATTGTAATTAATTCCAGAAGTCATGTTCCAACTGGCGTGGCTGTGCAGCAGGAATAATCTCACGGCGTTGAATATTGAGAATAAAAGCAGGATGTGAGTTAAGGCACTCTGTGTGCCGCTGCTCCTGAGCCAGACCGAGTGGGTGAGCTCAAACTGGGCCGCAACGTTGCATAATTACGATGCATTAAGCAGGACTTTAAGGCGTCTTTAGTAAGACCGCGGGGGAGCAGACTGTAGATAAAGGCGAACGTAGAAATGAATTCCAACTTTTAAAGTTTTGTATGCTTCTAAAGAGGCCGCGGGTCAGCAGAGACGCCCCGCTCACTTTGTTCTGGTGTGTTCTGGTGTGGAGCTCCTCAGTACACCAGGTACTTGAGTTCAGAGTAGATGAGGGGAAACATGACGGTGCAGGCTCGGTACAGGATGGCGGCGCTCTTGAATAAGGCTCGCGGTTTGGTGCTCCACGACTCTGACTTGAAGTTGACGTAGATGGCGTACAGAGCCACGGCGACAAAGTGTCCGATGAGGGTCATGGGTTTGGGGGTCAACCTGGAGGAAATCAATTCAAAAAAGTGTCACATTAGTTTCTTTTTTTTTTTATTGTTTGAGGACATTTGGGGGGAAATTATTTTAAGCTTTCTCGCCAAAAGGAATGAGAAAATGATAACGGAGGATTACGGAGACAGAATTTCGAGAATAAACTTGAAATAATACAAGAATAAAGTCCATAAAGCGTAGTTTCCTCAATGTCTGTCCGGTTCGAGTTCTGATATGTTAAACGATGTGATGTGACAAAATGTATTGTTGGATAAAATGTTTCATGTTTTAACCCTTTTCTTTCTCTTCTGGTATTTACCATCTTAATCAGTAGCCTAAAATTATGACTGAATGAGTACTACTAAAATAATCTTACTTCATCTTTCATGAATGACTTTATTCCTCTAATAAGACATTCTTTAAAGTTAATACTTTATTCTCAAAATATTACGACTTATGATTTTTTTTTCTCATAAAATTGTATTACAACTTATTCTTGTAAAAGTAGAACTTTATTCCTGGAATATTATGACTTTATTGTAATTATTGGACCTTTTTGTCATGAAAGGAAACTTATTCTTGTTATATTATGGTATTTTTGTTTTAAAAAAAACAACTTTTCTCATAAAATTACAGCTTTATTTTTGATATATTCATTTTTTCTCAAAAAATATACAAGAATGAAATTGCAATTTTAAAATCTCTATATATATATTACATTTAAATTATTCTATTATAATTTTTTTTCTCATAAAATTAAAACTATTTTTGTGAATATGACTTTTTTCTCATGAAATAAAATAAATATTGTCACCCTTTTTATTCTTGTAATAAATGTAATATTTGTTAATCCTCAGTCATAGAGAATCGATGTGTGGCAGATGTGAAACTACTGGATCCATCAGGATGTAGTTTTGTCATTCGGTTTGACAGTGGCATCGATCTTCCCACCCGACTCAAAAATGTGTCTAACCCGCGTATTTCTGAAGGAAATTAAAGACGCTTACACCGAGAGGAGTCCAATGGGCCCATTAATGCATTCTCCTCCGAGCTTGAAGTACTGGAAACAGGCTTTTCTCAGCTCATGAAGGGAATCTGGTTCAGGGAAAATAACGCACATCCACATGAGACTCAGAAGGACGGGTTGTTTTTGACTTTTCTACTTATTAAATGCTAAATAGTGATAATGGCCGACCCCCTGTCGCTGAGACTTACTGTCAGTGGCTGCAAACAGTTCGTACAGGGCCTGGGCCAACACGTTCACCACAAAAGAATGTGATGACTTGCGTTCCCAGTGGAATTTTTTCTTCGCCTATTGAGAAGTCGAAAAAAAGAGCAGAGTGTGATTTTGCAAACCGGTCTGCAGTCTCTGACTCACAGCAGAGGGAATAACAGGACGGGAAAAAATGTGATGCAGTAGAGGCTCCTTGGATCGATGAAGCTTCTGGGGGGCTCTTGCACCCCCCCCTCATTTCAGTTCACCTCATTAACCCTTTCATTTCCTCGCCAAGAAAGAAATATTAAAGTGTTGTGTTTTTTGGCATGAAACAAGCAAAATTTTAAACAGTAAAAATCAGACTAGTAAAATGTATTTCTTGGAAAATAGTCAATTTTAATTAGCTTAGCTCAACATTTTTGGTAAAGCATGTTTGAAGAAAATTTTGATTTTGATTTTTTGGTTGCATCAAGTTAGATGATTTTTTTTAGTAAGTCCTCACATGTTTTAATAATCCCCCCCCCAAAAATAATCCTACTTATCGAACAGGACTTTCTCAATCGCCATTGTTAATGCCTCCTCCTCCTCCCTTTGACTTGTGGTGCCCCCCTGGGCTCCATCCTTGGCCACTTACTCATTAGCATATACTAGCTGTCTCTGGGTCATCTTATAAACAGGTTCAGTCATATTTTTCAATGACTCAAAATGAACCAAACAGTTGAGCAGGACATTAAAGGGTTGATGACAGTTATGTTGGGTTCCTGTGTTTACCTGCAGCATGGCCTGGTCGTCATACAGGTCGGAGATGCTCTTAAGCAAATCTCTCCAGATTCGAACATCGTTGAGAGCAACACTCATCCCGCCTCCTGTCAGAGGATGCCTCATGTTGTAAGCGTCGCCCAGCAGAAGAACGCCTGCAAACCACAGCCTGCTGTTAGTCTCACATCCAGAATGCATCAGCAGTGATATAATCACCAAACATAGTTAACGGGAGGGGGTGTGGTTGTTTAGCGTTCTCTGTACTTTTATTTCATTTCATGTTTTGATAGTTAGTGGAATGGGATAAGAATGTTTATCATTAAACTGATCCATACAAGGGCGGCACTGGTGGCGCAGTGGTTAGTGCTGCTGCCTCACATCAAGAAGGTACCGGGTTCGAATCCACGTCTGCCGGCCTTTCTGTGTGGAGTTTGCATGTTCTCCCTGTGTCTGCGTGGGAACTCCAGTTTCCCCCCACAGTCCAAAAGCATGTGGAATTGGTGAACATCTATACCAGTAAATATGGTGACACAAAAATTCCCTGTCTCTCCCATGACAGTTGTTGTACATGTCAACAACTGTCATTCCATTGAGGTACACCCTGGACAAGTCAACTTTGGAACTGACCAGGGGTGCCACATGCACACCACCAGGGGTGCCAGCTTCCCCCCACAGTCTGCACCAAACAAGCACCCCTGGTGCAGCCACCAACTGTTTGGTGCAGACTGTCCCCTATGGGGGAAAGCTGGAGTTGCCGGAGAGAACCCACGCAGACACAGAACATGCAAACTCCACACAGAAAGGCCGACAGACGTGGATTTGAACCCGGTACCCTCTTGCTGTGAGGCAGCAGCACTAACCACTGGCTAAAGCCCTGATGTCTGTTTCATTTCACAGAGACGACCAGAGAGAAGCTTTGAAAGACTCGGGCTGAAATCAGTCCACTAGATTTCCTCTGAACACCTGTAACGACGACAGCACGATACAATAACACCTCAGTACCTGGCTTGTTGACGGGGGAGGGAGGGAGGAAGCTGGCAGGCATGGACCTGAGTCGATCGTTCTGCAGTGCCACCATGAAGCTCTCCTTTAGATGCTCTGGAGAGACAAAGAGACAAAGTCCATCAGTCAGACGGCGTCTTTGTGGATGAAAACCCAGAGGTTCACGTTGGGCGCCTTCCCAACAACAATAAGTCCTTTCTCTTAGTATCCCATGTACGTTTATATAAAAGGTACTAGAGTGAGTGACTGCACTGAAGTTCTGGACCTCTGTCAAGGTCACCAGAGCCGGCGTTTCATCCTGAGGCTTTGATATTTCACATGAATAACGTCGTGAACCCTGAATGTCACAGCTGCTCAGCACCAGCGGAGTCTGGATACACTCACACTGATGATGATGATGGTGTCATCACTGTTTCAATCAAATACTGTTGATGACCTTCTTACAGATGGATTTGTCATATTACGAGTTCTTCCTCGGAGTAAAGGTTGTTTCTCATGACTGATGATGAGAAAAACTCTTCTGGTGTACCTGGCAGTTGTGGGTATATCTTCTCAGTCATGTACTCTGAGAGGTTGCGGGGCATCTCCCCCCTGATGTCCACAAGCACTCTGGTGTGTGAGGAGGAGATCTGGTAGATGAGGACCGGGCTCGGGTTGGCCAGCACCAGCTCAGCGTGGTTGGCTTTAAACTGAGGGCAGTCCTGGAGGGAAGCAGGGAGACAACTCAGGAACGAAGATAGAGATGACGGAAATCCTCAAGCGTTCTATGTGGCTGAATTTATATGAGCGAAAGACAAGATTACATTTGAAACGGAAAGTATCGTTCCATCCAGCCCCACCATTCCTGCACTAGACCACCTCCTCCATCTGGACCAGGATCCCAGCTCTATTCTATTCCTGCTCCTGATGGTCATCTGAGAGCAACATCATCCCAGACTGTGAAGAACCTTTTAATAAACCGCCCTCTGCCACTTATCCCTCCGTCACCTGTTGTCTGCATTTGGGTTCAGGTTCTCGCCCTAACACAATCACCACAACGTAAATTAGATTACTTTTCTCCAGAGTGTATTTATTACCCCTCGGTGTTGAAGATGACTCCTCCTCTTGTCTCATCCCTCCCTCATTCAGCTCCTTGTCTCCTCAGCTCCTCCTTACGTCTCCTGTTCTACTATTGGTTTTTCCAATGACCCACTAACAACCGCCAAAGTGGCTGACGTGCAACTAAACCACCAGAAGCCCTGCAGAGACTAGAAAAACCTTTAGAGTAGCAAGGAAGATTTGAAATCAATATGATCGCATTATGGAGAACTAAGGGTTATTTTCATAATCAATACATCTGCTGAATATGTTCTTAATTAAGTGATGAATCATTTTATATATACTTTTTAAAGCCAATGGTGGACGGATTAATGATTCATTATTAGCTGACCAATAACCCAAAACAGCAGGATGTTCACTTTATATTATGATAAGAACAGCGCCACCTGGGGGTGACAAATACCACCCTTCTCAACGTTTGTTTTTAAACAGTAAATCAACAAATGCCTCATTATTTGACATATTAATATGTTTTGGATTTATTATCCGAAGAATATGGCCAACCTTCAGAGTCGCTTTAAAATCATGAAATAAATCAGATTAACAGAAAAAACTAATACTAGATCTAGCTATGTATCAACTACAACTATTTTCGTGCTTAGTTTGTCCGTATGAACGCATAGTTTGAGATATAGGATCCAGACGAGATGATCATCCCTCAAAGTCACCTTTAACAAAAGGGTTTCCATGGAAATCATACAAAAAAAAAATTTTGTTAAAATAAATACATCAAAAAACACCTTTGTAATGTGTATGAAGTTTGTCTGAGGTAGAATGTATAGATTTCCAGTTATACTCTGGAAAAGATGACCAACTTTCAGAATCCAGAACCAGAATAAAGAAAAAAATTCTGGAAAGTTCAAAATCTCCAAAGACACATATTTCCTGTAATTAACTTATTATTACATTTGGTGAAGCTAGTTCGGTTCATGATCCGGAAAAGATGACCACCACTGAGGCTCACCATAAAAATAAAAATTTTAATAAAATAATGATTAAAAATAAAACTTCAAAAATAATTTTAAAAAATTCCTGAAGTTCAAAATATAAGAATCTACGTATTATGGCTATGTGCAAAAAGTTTGATGAAGCTAATATGTTTAGTTTTGGAGATATAATCCATGCCAAAATAATATAACTGAAAGACAGATTGATGACTATATTGCTCATAATAAGCATTATTATAAGAAGCCAACACCTGAAAAGTGTTTTCCTAAAGAAAAGGGACTCAAACAATTATTACATTTTTGAAATAGTTGCTGATTATTTTGAATCAATCAAATTTCTAGTCAGGAACTAAATGTTTCAGCTTTAAAAAAAATGTATTTTAAGCATTTATGACATATTGACTGCAGTGTAATAACAGTGTAATAACTGTGTAATAACTGCTGCCACAGCGGGAGGTATTTACCTTCATAAGGCATCCGACAAAGTGGGAGGAGGTTTGAGCTTTCCCAGGGACCAGACTCTTTCTGAATTTGGAGAAACATCCATCAGCCACAATGATCAGAGCTGCATGGATCTCCTAGAAGACACACAGTCGCCACAAGATGAAGACAAAAAGTCTCTCCCTGAAGAGGGATGGAACTAAGAGTAGGTTGTTCTACAGGCACAGCAGAGTTTCCTCTTCTCACCTTCATGTCTCCAGTTTCTTTGTCTTTGTACCGGAGTCCAGTTACGCTCCCAGCTTCCTCCTGCAGGCTGGTAACTGTGCCTTCTATGAGTGTGACACTAGGGGGCGCAATATCGCAGAGTGCAAAAATTATTAAAGGAATAACAAAGTAGGTCAAACAGCTAAAATGTTGATAGTCGAGCAAGATATTTTCAGATAAATTATCATTTTCTTCTTTTGAAATATATGATAACATTTAATCAACCACTAAAAACCTGTAAATAGTCATTAATATGAAAAATAAATCTGAATTTAACCACTATATCTATAAAAGTGTATGAGAACTTAAACTTAATTTTCATCACGACTGTATATTATGAAGGCCTGTTGAATATTTAAAGTGATAGTGTGATAGTGAAACATATATTTGCTGGCGTTGGTTTGTCTGAGTGTTAGCAGGATTACACAAACTCTATTTTGATGACACGTAGAAGAAGGTATGGGCTTTTGGGGTCTTCAAGAACTTTCATGACACAGATGTTGTGACTGTTGAGCCTTGGCAGCATTTATTTGCTCTAAAGACTGCTTTCTTGTTAATAATCTGGAAATAATTAAAACCAGATCATTGCTTTGTTGTCAAAAATGGGAAGATTATAATTAGGGTAATTTTCCTTTAATGATCATTATATATGATTATAATAAGATATTTATGTCCAATTTATTTCACTTACATTTTCATATAAATTTGAAGTTGTTGTTTTTTTACAGTGATATAAGTCAATAATATATTGAAACTAATAACCTGTATTACTATATTATTATCAGATTATTACCTCATTAACATTATTATGTTATAAGCCAATTGTTTTTCATTATCGTTAAATGACCTAATTATTAGCATATGCTTAGGGTCTCTTGTACTTTTGACTTTAGTTTACTCTAAACATATATACTCATTATTAAACACCAGCAAACATCTAATAGTTTCACTTGTCACGGTGAAGATTCAAGGTTTATTCTCGAGCTTTAATTATTCATTAACCAGCTGTTTCCAGGACATAAGCGTCGAGTAAAGATGCAGATGAAAGTTCCAGGAAAAGCCAGTAAGTACTGAAATAAGTTTTTTGTTTGACGTTTTAGGCCAGAATATAAGATCATTAATGCGTCAGGCAGCCGCCAGATGATAAACGACACTCCAGATGTTTTTGTTAAAAACAATGTCGTCCAGTCAGCTGGTCGGATCCTACGAGGTTGATGTTATGCTCACTTTTTCTCCGCCAGCGCGGATCTCCTCAGGCCCATGATGAATCGACCGTGATGGAACGCTCGTCCACACTGGATGCTGTCCTCCACATGAGGGTAGGGGATCTCCACCTCCGTGCTGGTCTCCATGTCGTGGATCACGTAGCCGTTGACCACATGAGCGTCCAGACCCTCCACTGAAGCTGCAACCGTTTCACACAACACAGATGTTACACACTCTGTCTGCTGATGATGCAAATCTGTGTGTCATTTAACGGGAACAAGAGGCTCACGGGTTTAGTCTTAAATTATGAGTGGGTGGAACATGCTGCATATGTTGTCTTCTTTTATTGGTACAGCTCTTTTTAAAAGGTTTGACCCCATATATCCTGTTTTACACAATAAAAGAAAAACCACATTTTGTGCCAATTGACTGAATCTATTTATAAAATGACCCATTGGCTGCATGTATTTGCTAAAGAGTACGGGGCCAAGGATGGAGCCCTGCGGGACACCCAAGATCAGAAGGGCTACCAAGGAGGAGGCATTAATCGGCTATCGGGAAAGTACCATTCGATAAGAAGGATTTTATGGGCATATTAAAGTATGTGAGGACTTACTGAACACAATTATGTAACTCGCACAACTAAAAAAGTCTTACAAGGGTCAAATAGTTCTCTAAAAACCTGCTTTACCCAAAAGGTTGTGCTAATCTGATTAAAATTACTCTTTTCTATGAAAAACTAAAATTCGTGGTGAAATAATTTCATGAGCCGGATTCTGTTTAACCGTTTAAAAACATAATTGACCAAACAATTTGTCATTTTATGGTCAATTTAGAGTAAAAGTTGGTTATGCGGTCTCTGGTTTTGGTTAATATCAACTAATCACAATTCATTTCTTTGTACATTTCCTATGCTGTGTTTTGATGGAGCAGCAGCATCAAGACAAGGGTATCACAAATAAGAATAACAAATAACAGGCTGAAAATTTAGCACATGATGACTAATGGGGGTTGAGAAGCAGGGTGCAACCTGGACAAGTTGGTCAGGGTTTTTTTGGTTGTGGGAGGAAGTTGGAGATCCTGGAGAACATGCAAACTCCTCACAGAAAGGCTCCAGGGCTTGAACCCAGAGCCTTCCTACTGTGAGGAAAAGAATCTTGAATTGTGTCCCTTTCTACTGCGGTGTGAACGCAGCAGCTTCCACCACTGACCTTCCAGTCCCAGCTCTCTGAGAGCTCGGTATCCTCCAGGCTGCAGCAGCTCTCCTACTATCCTGTCAGGCTCCTTCAGGTCCCTCTCCACCACCGTCACCCTCCTCCCGTCCCGGGCTAGGACGGCCGCCATAGCTGAGCCCAGGACCCCGGCGCCGACTATCACCACATCTGGCTCTGGGGCCTCTGAGGGGCCCCCGCCCGAGAGCGCCTGTGAGGCCGAGGAGTGGACTTGCACTCGTTTCCTCCTTCTCTGACTCTAGAAGCAAAGTAGAGTAAAGTCCAAACTCAACTGTACTGTACGGCAAACATTTGAACACGTCATGAAATGAACAGAAACCTCCCTCTGCGCTGTAAAAAAGAAGTCCGTCTAGTTTAGAATAAAATAGTGTTAGCTTTGGTGACCAGGACTTCATTGTAAAACATATGGGGGCAAAGTATAAAACATTATGGTATAGCTCTTTAAACCGTTAATTTCACAGTGGACAACTGTTGTCGGTTTACAGTAAATTACAAAAAATATATCCTATATCCTACAAAAATCATACAATCAACTCACCTTCTTTAAGAAATGCATCTGAGCAGTGTCATCGACATACCATAAAATTATAGGGTTTATGATGATGTAGCTAAAAATACTATTATGACGTCACGTCGTGAGGTCATGAAGTGACATCACCAAAATGTAATCATCTTTAGGATATATCAAAAAACATATATATTTATATATATTATATATTTTTTTAAATCTAGCTACACTCTAAAAATTGCCCTTAGAAATTCAGAAACAAAAAGGTTAATTGTATAGACCATAAAAATCATAGCAGTATTTGACAGTATCAGAAATGTTGAATTGAAACCCTTTATTATTTTTGAATATGTGGAAAACACAGAGTTTTATACTGAAAATCCAACCTCTTGCTGATTTAATGGAAATATACTATAAAGTCACAATTAAATATTTCCTGTAAAAGTATAATACTATCTAAATTTCAGATTGTTCTGATATTTTAATTTAAATAAAGAGTAAAAAAGAAAAAAAAACATTTAGCAAGAATAAACATAAGAATGTACCTACAGGATCAAGATTTTAAAAATATAGTATATATCAGTGATATAATGCCGTTTTCAAGGTAAAAGAAAAAAAGAAAGTAAAAGGGCAAATTTATTGTAATTAAGTTTTATTATTCTGTAAACCTTTTTTTTTTTTTCCAAGAAAACTCTGGCAACCGCAGCTGCTGGGATTTTAATGTAAATTATACAAAAATCTTTTTTTACAGTGTAACAAACAGACAAACAAGCAATGTGTAATATCTTGTTGTTGTTTACCAAACGTTTACATTTTCACATAAAACTTTATATTGTCCACATATAATAGCAGTGAAATTTAAATTTGGGTCAGTTTCTTCATTTACGGCAATCAATTATACATTATTGACATGCTGTTTTGGGAAAACATTTTTACTGATCATTTTAAAACGTTAGTCCTTTGATGCCCAAATAGACCCAAATATTTAAAGTTTGGGTGTATTCTCTTTAATTCTTACTTCCTTTTACTTCACAAATGCTTATCATTAAAAAATCAATTTTAAAGTGATTAACAAACGCAAATAAAAAATAATAAAATAGAATGAAACGCTTCAACTAAGTGAAATAAGGAGAATTATCCGTATTTTTACACATTTATAAACCATTGCTTTTCTTACCTTTCCACTGCTCCTCTCGGAGTTCTGGCTGCTCTGAGGTGAAGTTTGAGGGATCAGGAGTTTGATGACCGGTAAAACAGACAGGAAACTCAGTGTCATTTGAAACACCTGAGACACTCGGAGCTTGCTGTCAGAATACCTGATGTATGAGAGCAGCAGGCCGGCTACGAGGAATAAGGCTACCGCCATCATGAGCTCCTTGGGAGCCAAGGATAAGACCATGTCAGACTTTTTGTAGAGATAAGTCAAGCTCGCAATCCCCAGAAAGGTCCACATCTTTTTTTATGGTTATAAAAGGAAAAAATAATAATTTGATGGAGGATTTGAATAGAAACAGTTTTTTCTGGTTGGTATAAAAATAATCTGTGATAACAAATGTTTTGTTTCTCCAAACAGATCAGCCAACCCAAACAAAAATGTTAAATCATGATAACTTCTGTGTCCTCAGGTCCGTGCGATGCTGCTGAATATTTTATGATAATTAGAAAGACGGACTCTTCCTGGTTGGCTGGTATGAAGTCCCTCCTCCTCAACAGCTCGGCGGTCCAATCAGGAGTGACGTGACGGTGAGCAGAGCTCACGCTATCCTCTGATTCGACAGCCGAGCCGACACTGGGCCTCTCCAAGGCCTCTGATTGGACAGTCGACCTGCAGGACGGTAGTATGATGTGATGTCAGTGAAATGTGCGAGTGTCATTTATTTTAAACAGACGCTGATTATTTTAGGTAAAACAAAACTCTACAAACAGACTAACACACACATGACAATCAGAGTTGTAGATTTGCTAAACATAACTAGGAATAAGTAGGACATTATTCAAGCCTTCTCATCCAAACCATTTCCTAGATTTCAGGAAAAGGAGAGAATAACTTAAGAGAATAGAAAAATCATTATCCCAAACTTGTGTTACAAAGACAAAGTGCTGTATCTACAAATATGTCAACAGTTATTTGTTTTTCCCTTTCAATAACTCTAAACATCAAAAGAAATGAAAAAAAAAATAGATAATCTCTGGAAAATGCATCAGGAGAAAGACACTTCCTTTAGGGGTCACCACAGCGGATCATCTGATCCTTATTCCCCTGTCCTCTGCATCATCCTCTGTCCCACCAACCAACTACATGTCCTCTCTCACCACATCAAGGAACCTCCTCTTTGTTCTTCCCCTTCTTCTCCTGCATGGCAGCTCCATCTCCAGCATACTTCTACCAGCACTATCCCTCCTCTTCAAGGGTCCAGACCATCTCAATCTGTCCTCTCTGACTTTGTCCGCAAGACGTCTAACCTGGACTGTCCCTCTGATGTCCTCCTTTCTAATCCTGTCCATCCTCCTCACTCCCAGAGAACATCTGAACATCTTCAGCTCTGCCTCCTGTCTTCTGGTCATAGCAGCTCTCCAAGCCGTACAGAAGGTCTGCTCTCACCACCGTCTTGGAAACCCGTCACAGATAACCTCTGACACTCATCTCCACCCACTCCACCCTGCCTGCTTGCTTCTTCACCTCTCTCCACACTCCCTGTTGCTCTGAACAGATAACCCAAGTACTTAAACTCCTGCACCTTCTACACCTTCATCCTCACTGCTCCACCTGCCTCCCTTTCAATAAACCAAATATATTCTGCCTTTCATTCCTTTTCCCTCCAGCGCATACCTCCACCTCTCCAGGTTTTCTTCCACCTACTCGCTGCTCTCACTACAGATCATAATACCATCCACCAACACGGATACTCCTGCCTGACCTCATCCGTCATCTTGTCCATCACCATAGCAAACAAGAAGGTGCTCAGGGCCGATCCTTGATGCGGTCCCACCTCCAATTTAAACCCATCTGTGACTCCTACTGCACACCTTACTGCTGTCATGTTGTCCTCATACATATCCTGTACCACACAAACATAATTCTCTGTTGTACAAGACTTCCTCATGCAATCCCACAATTCCTCCCTCTACCCTGTCGTACGCTTTCTCTAATTCCACAAAGACACAATGCAACTCCTTCCGACCTTCTCTAGACTCCTCCATCAGCATCTCACAGCAAACATTTCATCCGCAGAGCTCCTTATTGGCATGAAACCATACTGCTGCTCACAAATAGTAACACTTTTCTTAACCCAGTTTCTATGTGGCTCAGAAGAATATCACAATGAAGAGAATTTTGCAAAAAAAAGTCTTTAAATTTGCTTTTATTTCTAAAATTAGGTCACGTAACAGTTTTTAGGGATTTTAGGTCCATTAGAGAATAAAAACATACCATCGATATGAGATTCTAATATTTTAATATCTGTACGATATTATGCAGTCTAATAATAAATGGTGTGCAATCTGGGAATATATTATAAATAATATAAGTTCTGTTTGATTAGAATTGCATAAATGTTCAGATAAAATTGACCACTTCATTGTGAACGCGTGTTTTAATGTAGCACAGTGAACATAAGTCATAATATAACCTCTCAGTTTGTTACGTCAAATGTCAGATGATGTCACTATCACTACAATCACACAGTAATACACACATTTATATTAGTTTATATGAAATTAGTCTGTCACACATACTAAATCAACTCAGCTCTCTACTAGTCAGGTTCAGTGTCTGTAATTGTGCTTCTTTTTTTTTTCTTAGTGAGAAATTCTTAATCCCAGTGGGATGACTTGGGTGTCTGAACTTATGTTGGATGTGTTCACAAAAGCAGAATTTTGTGAACACAAATTGGGTCAGCTGTTACTACGTGCAGAAAAGTAACTATATGTAATGATTGAAGATGGATTCAAACTTTTCTTGCTTCCCTGAAGTGACTTTGGGCTCACCGTTCTGCTTGATGAAGGCCTGAAACGAAATATGAAATATTACACATTTAGGCCCTCATCTCTCACCATCTCTAGATGTAAGATGTTTTTTTATCATTTTATTTTCAGTATGTGTATAGCGTCAAACTTTGTATTCTCTTTAGACAAAAGGGTTTGGAGAGAAGAAAAAAGAAGGAAAGAAAAGAAGATAAAAAAGGAGAATTACATATATAGATAGACTGTAGATGTAAGTTTAATAAAACACAGAGACTCGTCTCTCTAAAAGGACATCATCATGCATTAAAAGTTTCTTTGACAAGCTTGAAACACTCAGATCCATATCACTTAGGAGAGACAGTTGAAAATAAATGATTTAAGTTGAATTTTATAAAAAGTTCAAAGAATAACTGCTTATTTGTGTGAAAGCATTAATAGCATGCAAGAAAAGTGTTCACAAAAGTTTTGTGAGAAGCAAAATGTTTGAATTCTGCCATGAAGATCTTCATCTGAGACACATCCCATCCTCATACATTTGTCCCGTAACCATGGAAACAAACAAACAAACAATGATTAAAGTGCCTAAATAGCAAAACGTAACATTATCCTGGGAATGTTTGATATCCAGATGATACCTGCCTCTGATCGCCACTTAGATATTCTACAACTTTGCTGAAGCAGCATCACCTTACACAGTGTGCCATAACATTATAACCACTGATAACATTGCACCTGCCAGTGGGTGGGACTGAAGAGGCATCGAATGAAAATTTTGTCCGATGTGTTGGAATCAGGAAAAATGGTCAAGCGCAAAGATTGGGCCAATTTCTGCTATGTTGAAAAGTGGGTCATAATATCTCCAGAACTAAAGATCTTTGTTTTCTCTGTCTCGACCAGTTAGTACCTGAAAGGTGGTCTCAGGAGGGACAACTGTTGAAACCGGCAAAAGAGTAGTTAACGCCCATGGATCATTGATGAGGCATTGCTGTGCATGAGGAGTGAAGGCTGCAGACTTCAGCACAGACTGCTCAAAAAGTTAATACTGGTTCCGATAGAAGGGCGTCAAAACAGACAGTGCAACACATCTTGCTGTGTATGGGGTTGCGCAGCCAAGGGCCGGTCAGAGGGACCATGTGGACCCCTGTCCATTGTTCAAGTGTTTACAGTAGGAATGTCAGCACCAGAACTGGAGCACGGAGCAACGGAAGAAGGTAACACAATTTGATGAATCAGGATTTCTTGAACTTCATGTGAACAGCAGATGTGTGCATGTCCCTTACCCGGGGAAGTGATGGAACCAAGAGGCATTATGGGAAGAAGGCAAAAGACAGGGAAGGTCGTGTAATGATCTGGGGAGTGTTCTTCTGGGAAACCTTTACTCCGACTATTCATGTTTATGTTAGTTTGGTACTACCTTCTAGTATTCTCTACTGGTCATAATCTAATGACAGCGGCCTTTCAGCAGGATAATGCTCCCTGCCACACTGCAAAGATGGTCCATGAATGGTTTCTTCTGAATTCCCTAGATCTCAATCAAATCGAACATCTGTGGGATGTGCTGAACAAGTCCGATCCATGGAGGCCCAATCTTAAAACGTCTGGTAATTACAGGACCTGCTGCTAAAGTCTCGGTACCAGATACCAAAGAAAACCTTCAGAGGTCTGCTGTAGCGAATTGGGGAACCTACACCATATTAGTCAGGTGGTTATAATGTTTTGGATTTCTATATCCAGAATCAACGTCTCTGATATCAAGTTATCAAACCCAGAATAAAATCAGAGGAATGAGAGATAAAGACAGACGTGTACAACACACTGGAAATGGTTCTGTAGCTCAATAAAAACAAATCACTAATGGGTTCACCTCCATTTCCTCTAAAGTTGCAGAACCGTCCTCCACTTTCTGCCCGATGCCGCGACTGAAGCTGGAGTATCGCTCCTGTAAAAACAAAACCAGTCAGACGGGAAAACAGGAAGAAGCAGGTTTCCTGAAAATAATCCACCTGAAAACATAAATCTGTTTGACCTCTGCCCTTCACATATACAAATGTATATATATATATATATATATATATATATATATATATATATATATATGGATATACATAAACTTCATCAGCGTCTTCATTCAGGTGAACACATACCTTCACCAGAGCAGCCATGAGCCCATCCTCGATCAGGCGGACAGCGTTCCGGAGTCCCCTCGCAAAGGCGTCCATGGCGCCGATGTGAGCGATGAACAGGTCCTCCAGGTCTGTGGACTCTCTGCGCACCTTAGCATCAAAGTTCAGGCCTCCTGGCTGCAGGCCACCTTGCTCGATGATGGTCTGCAGGAGAGGAGAGGCAGATAAAACACTGCTCTCTCCTCAACGACTGCGGAGTGAACTAAAGAGAGGCCAGGCATTTTATTTCAAATCGTTCTAACGTGCGCCACCACAGATGGTCGTCCGTGAGATCACCGGGATTTATAAGGCAAGAGAGGCAAGAGACAGTAATAGGAATTTTACTGCTGCACTACATGACGGCCGCGCTGTTCCCCTCAATGGAGCTTCATTACATCTTTATGATTATTCTCAAGTTTTTCAGCCAGGAGCTCCTCATTAAACTTGTTTACGTCTACGGAACACAAAAACACCCCCATAAACCCACTCTGGTCTACGTGTTCAGCACTAAACAGCAGAGCGACTCATCAGCGAGAAAGATTAGAGACTGGCAAACAGCTGCTAGACAAACACAGATACGGCATACAGCGATCAGCCATAGCATTATAACCACTGTCAGGTGATCGCAGAGCTGTTCTGCCCAAAGGGGGGGACTTATGACAATAATGAGGCAGGTGGATTTAATGTAATGGCTGATCAGCATATAACCTTGTCTGAGCAAAAACTATCAGTATGCTCTTTAGCAGATATCAAGACGGCGCTTTCAGTTTTCAGCTGATTGACTATTAGAATCTTACCTTTTACAAACTGCTGTGTCACATAAGTGAAAAAGAACCTGTGAGATAAACTGAGTCTGAATCTTCCTCTTCCTCATCTTTGGACACTTTCCTTCGAAGGCGACGAATGTATTTGTTCACAATTCTCAGACTCCATGAATTGTTTTTTCATGTGACTTTTTTAGCGTTCTTGATAATATATTCCATAAAGAAACAGTAGAAAACCCGACCCAGTACAGAATAAACTACAAGATCTATATCCAAGGACATAGTTGTCCTAAGTTCTGGAAACACTCAAATTATGCTGATCTGAATAAACTCTATACTAAGTCACTGTGAGCAAACAGAAAATCCCCTTAAGCTCAAATGTTCCTCAACACATCAAATAATCACATTGAAGATGAAATAAAATTATAATATTAAAGGTCTACACATTAATGCAGCGGTAACATTAATGCAAAACACGTCCTGTTTAATAATAAAACAGTAAGCCGGCTCATTTTACTGCACAATGAGTATTTTTACTCTGATAGATTAAGTACATTTTACTTATTATACTTTCATACTTATTTACTGTAAGGCTTTTACTTGTACAGGAGTATTTTAACTGTGTAATAAGAATACTTTTACTCAAGCGACGGATCTGAAAACTTGACTCTATTCGCTTTAATAGGGGGCATTAAAATATTGGAATTATCTGTCCTCTTTAGCAGAGAAGTGATGAGGTCACCACCTTCATCTGATGGGTTATTCTTGGATTCTTAGCAGAGGATCTCACCTTCATGACCATAGTTGTGTTCCTGATGTCCATGGGGAACTGGTCCGTGTCCCACCCCAGGTCAGGAGAGCCGGTGTTTGAGTCAACAGATCCCAGCATGCCGAACCTGTGCACCAGCCAGCAGGAAGAACACGGAAGGTGAGACATCAGGGCGCTTTAAGTTTCCGCAGATGTTACAGCGGCAATGTGAGTAACAGCTGAGACGTCTCACGCTGAAGCCACGACGATGTCGTGTTCGTACGAGTGTCCTGCCAGGGTGGTGTGGTTGGGCTCGATGTTCAACTTGAAGTCCTTCTCCAGACCATAATGCTTCAGGAACCCGATAACGCTCATAGCATCTGGAGAGGGAACTGAGAAATGTAAACTTCCGGATCAGGAGAGGAATATCTGTGAGGTCATGTGACCGTACCGTAGTCGTACTGGTGTTTGCACGGCTCCTTGGGTTTGGGTTCGATGAGAAACTGACACTTGAGCCCGATCTGCTCCTTGTACTCTGGTAACAAACACAAACACGTGACATGAAGGTGTGCACCTACTGACTAAACTCGGATCAATGCCATCATCATGCACACTTACTGACGGCCATGTTGAAGAAGTCGGCCATGTGCTTGAGTTCAGCAGCAACATCCGTGTTATGGATGGAGTGGTATCCCTCCCTTCCTCCCCAAAACACTGATCAGACGATGACATGATGATGATGATGATGATGATGATGATGAGGCGGCTTGAAATCTTTTAAAAACAGTGACCCAATCATGACTCACCAAAGTTCTCTGCCCCCAGCTTCTTGGCGATCTCCAGCCCCTTCTTCACCTGAGCGCCGGCGTAGGCCAGGACGTGACAGTCGGGGTTGGTGGCGGCGCCATTCATGTACCTGTTGTCGCATCAGCGAAACAAATCCGACTGAAGGATATATTTCTAATATTTCTCCTGTGGACTAAACTCCAAATTTATAGTATAAACCGTGACTCCAAGACCTTCAAAGCAAAACACGGACCTCTGGTGGGCGAAGAGGTTGCAGGTGACCCACAGCACTTTAACGCCAGTCTGGTTCTGCAGCTGGAGAGCCAGGTCTGTTATTTCATCCAGGTTTCTGTTGGACTCCTCCAGGGTGGAGCCCTCAGGAGCCATGTCCCTGAAGAAAACAGAAGGTCGCTCAGAGAACTGACCCAGTGGCAGCATAAGTATATACTAAAGAGCAAGGGGCCAAGGATGGAGCCCTGGGGGACACCGCATGTCAAAGGGGCCATGAGGTGGAGGCATTAACCCAAAGACCAAACTTTTTTAGGACTTACTGAACAGAATTATGTGATTTAATACAATCAGAAAACATCTAAAAAGGGTCAAAAGGTTTTCTAAAAAAACATGTTTTACCAAAAGGTTGCGCTAAACTAAATATATATAATAAACTCCTTTCCATGAAACACAACATTTCATTGTGACATCATTTTACAAGTCTAATTTTCCTTTTTTACTATTTAAAAACAACATCATTCCATCATCTCCTCCTGTCACCACATATCGACGTCGCCATAAACAACATTATCTGGTATGTGGGTGTTGACGGATGCAGTACTTTCTAACATTATCAAGTGTTGATTCAAGCCAAACTCAACCAGAGTGGGTTGTCCGGCACATTACATGAAATGTAAAAGTGAAAACGAGAATGAAAGAGAGTCTTTCACATCATCAGTGGAATTTGAAAATGTTCAAATGTGACATAAAAGAAGTTAATAAAGCAAATCAATGCAGAACTGCGGATTGGACACGTATTCATAAAGGGCAGAGATGAATGGTGAAAATATTTACAAACTGTACTGTGTGTAATCTTTCAACCAATCCTGTTCAATGCATGTTAATCTGCAGTTTTCCTGCCAGGTTCACCAAAGACGGCGTTCCCCTGCATTGATCCTGCAACCTTCTGGAGACACTGAAGAATTCATCAGTCCGTAAACTGAGATATGATGTCACCTCATGTGATTTGTTGGGTCATACCTTGTGACATCACAGCCTGTTTTATGTTTTTTGGTCAAAGCGTGTTCATATTGTAGTAGACGAGAGAATTTCTTCAGATGGTACAAAGGTGCTGGTGTCAGTGTTCACACTTGTTTTACACTTCTTTTTTTTTTTAAACTAACAGAGAATTCCAACTAGAGTTTGCTTGAATTGAAAGAATGTTGGAAAGTAGGAACGCAGCCTTAAACATAGAGTCACTTACCGGTCGTGGAATGTGTAATACTTGACCTGCAACAACGAGCAGAGAGAAACATTCAGTCAATTATTCTGCCATGTAATTGCGATGTTTTAATAAAACGGCGGCGGGGGTTCCCCTCTCACTCCGAGCTTGGTGAAAAACTCAAACGCAGCCTGGAGTCGCTTCTTGGCTGATTCCATCGGGGTCCCTTCATTCCAGGGCCGCCGGAGGGTTGGAAACCCAAAAGGATCAGCGCCTGAGAAGCAGAAAGGTCAAAGTTCAAACTGACCTGCTGACTTTGATTCAGAGGAATCATTTTGTGTGTGACCTCTGCTGAGGTCAGATTAAATGTGTTAGCAGGAATACACTAAAACTACCCCACACTAAAACTACCCCACAGGTGAAAAAAACTCACACACAGCCACATTAAGTTTGTTTTCCACGTTTGCATCAACTGATATCTGGAAAATCTCATCACTGATTTCCTGTCACAGCCTCACGTGTCTTAAAATATCCTCGTCATTACCATTATCCCGCAGGAACTCATCTCTATTCTTGGGTTTGCATCGACACTTGCATGTTTTCAATCCATGCAAAAACCCATAATATGTTTGATGTGAAGTCAGAATAAGAGTGTGGAGTTACATCTGGCTGCGGTTTTAGTGTGAAGGCAGGATATAACTTAAATCTCAATACTGGGTCAGAGGTCACAGTACCAGTTCCACAGAAGGAGTGCCAGTAGCAGACTGAGAACCTCAGCCAGTCCTCCATCTTCCTCCCCATCAGCACCTGCACACAGGAACACGGACATCAGACCAACAGACTCGAAACTCTGAGTTTAATAAAAGCGTTGATTCTATCTGACAAACTATCAGGATAATACACATCATATTAAGGTTGGAAGCAAAATGTATAAACTCCCATTTTATTTTAGGTTTATTGGTAAATTTATACTGTTTATTAGGCATTTGCACTTAAAGGCTCAGCCAAGGAGAGTTTAAATACATCAAAATAACATATTTAATGTTTATATCACACATTCAACAACTTTTACTGACAACTGCATTCTCAGAATGATTCAACCACCTGATTATCATTCCTCATCAGAGCGGTCCATAAATCAGATGTGGTTAAAATAAAGATCTAACCCTACATTACTCTAACTTTAGCAGGAAAGTCACTTTTCTTTTCTGTTGAAAGTCTAACATCACGGAGACCTTCCACCACTGCCGACCCAAAATGACAGAATGAGCAGCTCCTGAAGCTCAGAACCTTCTAGAAGCCACACAGAACTTTTGGGATGCTGTTCTGTGGAGCAGTGAAACCAAACTAAACTTTTGGGGCCTACGGATTAGCGAGATAGCCTACACCAAGTAGCCATAATGACCATTGAAATCAGATTAACATTGTTTAACTTATGAAAATGGCACCTGTCATGATTTTAATTTGGCAACGAGTGACTGTTTTCTTTCCTCCAAGGTTGATGTGAAGAAGGAAAAATGGTCAACTGAAGGATCTTTGGGCGATTTAGATGAATCTTCAAGTCTTGTTGTTGTTCCCAGTCTGCAGTGGGTAGAAATAGTGGTCGTGAACCTGTGATGGCTTCATCGGTGCCCTTGTTGAGGGATCCAACAGAAGAACTAATGTAGCACAGATGGCTGAGAAGAGTTAATGCTGATTCTGACAGAACGGAGTCAGAACACACTGTGAAACGCCGAGCTGTTTTAGCAGCAAAAGGGGACCTAGACAATAGTAGGCAGGTGGTCTTATTGTTATGGCTAATCAGTTTATGTTGAAAAGAACACTGTGCCCACAGTGAAGCGTTGCGGTGGTTCAGTGTGGCTTTGCTTGCCCTGACGCAGGTTACCTACAGCGTGGAGACGGTCACATGGATCCCATCAGGTATGAGAAAGTTCTTCCAACTGAGAGAGGAAACTGAAGTTTGGTTCAGAAGTTCAATGATCCAAGATGGCGTCATAATCCACCATTGCCTGGTTTCCGAAGTTGCCTGGAGCAATCTAGAGTGGCCGTCGCAGTCACCTGACTTGAACCTTATAGGACATATCTGATAAGAAGCTGGTTTGAGCAGGTAAACCCAGGAATATTGCAGAATTTTGGCTCCAACGGATGGGCTAATATTCCTACGTCTCAGATTTCTGGAATCGCATTTGCAACAAGTGAAAGCAGCAAAAGTGTCTGTAGAAACTAGAGATGCTGGTCATTAAGGGTTGAATCCAGCAGCATTTTGTGTTATATTTGATAAAAAAAACACTTACATGCCTGCTGGTATGAGCATTTTAAACATTTCCTGTGTGATTAAGTTTACGCAAACTGCTGTTAAATCTGCAACCAACCTATTATACAATGTGGGAATGTCTTTGTTTGACTCCTACCTCCTCCGCATTGTAGTGTTTGAAGCACATGACGTCACCAGCCTCAGCTGTGGGTCGGTACGGGATCGTGGGAATGCCTGTGCAGCAGGAATGTTTAGTTTTAATGAAATTAAACATAGAATATGATTCCAGAACATATGTCAGTATTTTTATACTGTTGGTTGGACTCATTCTTACTGTTTTAAACATCCACAGGCTGAAGTACTCAGACCGGATGTTTGCGCCGAACCGACTGGTTCCAGCGTCAGACACACAACAAACAAGGCTTTCATTGTTTACGTCTCACTGGTCATCCAAGACTTTGTGCAAACCGTAAACAACAGCAAACACTTAAAAGCAGTGACTAACCCTTGAAGAATTCCTCCTGCGCTGACATTTCTACTTGACAAGTTGTACGCTGCTGCACGTCCACGTCCTCGCGCCTGATCAGGGTGCAGTTCTTCTCTGATCCACAAGGGGGCAGTAAAACCTTAAGAAACCATAAACTAAAAAGTTCCTCGTACAGCTTTAAACTTGATTTTTTTAAATTCCTGCATTATATTAAACCAGGTCTAATGACCAATTTTGAACAAAACATTAAACAACTTTTACAATAATAAGAAATAAAGATAATATTTTTATAAATTACTTTTGAATTTTGATGTCATTAAATCTAATCAGGAAAGTTATAATTTGGATAGATGTTTAGGAATTGCAAATAAAATAGAGACATATAGTAATACGATAAAAGTCAAGAAGATGCATTTCAAAAATAAGAAATGTGGTTAATTGTGGTCTATTTTATATCACCGTCGTCATCATTTATGGGAAAAATGGATCTGAGTTCTAATGGGTTGATATTGGAGCTTTGTTTTAAAAAAAACATTATCAACACAACAACAAAAAGGTTGGAAATGACACAGTGGACAGGTTAACCTAAAATACAGAGAAATTACCAATATTGGAAATAAACTCATCTGCACTCGTTGCTGCATTTGTTTTGTCAATCCCAGAGCCGGTCCAAGTCTGTAAGCAGAATATGATTAGAATCCCTAGAACGGTAAATATACTAACTGTTCTATACTATATACTGACTATTTTTAGTATTTTATGATTCATGCACTGTAAATCTAACACACCTATTATCATACATAGACTTGCATATATTCCCTAAGTTTGGCATATAGAAAAAAACAACTCTGTATTTAAAACATGACGATGTTGCTCTTATTTGTACTGACTAAAGTAGCATACGCAGAAAACAAGTTTATTCATTTTAAATAAATGTACTTTTGTTGGAATAATACAGTATTTCATACACGGGAGCTCATGGTGTCCTACAGTTAGATGCTTCTATTTCTCAGAAGCTTCTTTTCTCTTATTTCTGAGAAATACGAATCATATCTTAGAGGATGATTTAATTTCCTTTTGAAACTTCAGTATGTCTTGGGGAGGATATTGAGGAAGATACAATTCGTTATCCTCCTATGAAAACATTCAAATATGGTTTGATACTTGTACAAAATATGTATCATTTATACTTTTTCTTATCTACGTTCTAATATGGCAACTGTTTAAGCTTTCACAAGTCATTTACAAGGTATTTTAACAGTCTCTTTACTTAAAATATTGTAATATTTAATTAAAGCTGTGGTTCCCTGTAAAACTAGAATAAATTCTGGACCATGTATTCTTGTATTGCACCGAACCTTAACTGCACTGTAACCTTTATTCTCCCGTTTACCGTTTATTTCTACGACAGCTTCTTATATGCATCTTCTTTATGGTGCATTTTGTGTTCTTTCATACTTTGTCTTAATGTATTTTATGTGTTAATAAAAGACTAAAACACAAAATCATCTGCCGCATGTTTATTTTACAATGGTGGTTTTAGAAAAGATCTGATGCAGAAACATCAACAGAGAGAAAGATAGAAATGATACCAGGACACCGTCCACATATATTCATAAATACGTACACTATGAACACGCTTTGGAAAAGAAAGCGTGATCCTTGAGAGCCTTTGGTCTAGAACGTACATTCCGACAGGTGGAGGGAGAAGTTCTCTGTGCACCTTTGAAGCCCTATCATAGTTTGTGTTGGTACAGATTGTACGCTGCAGCCACGACGCCGTTCACCTTCTCCCATCGACCATGATTGGTTTTGCATTGCCAAGGGTTTTTTTTTTTTCTCTTACAACCCTGATTTTCAGAATGCTGAACATTTTTGTATAAGATAAAGACAGGATGGAAGGCAAAACAAAAGTGAGCGAGCGAGCACCAGGCACTGTAGAGCGAGGCACTTGAGCACCCAACATCTCTGGGGTGGCATCGTGACGTTTGGCACATGAGGGTGGCATCATCGCACTTTGACTCGCCTGTGTGTGTGTGTGTTAACAAAGCCCCGTCCACCCGGGGGGTCCTCACCGACGCTGCCGTCTCCGTTGGACCTGTTGAGCATCTTGAAAACAAAGTACCGCCGGTGAATTACTCACATTCATATATTTACACGTCTGCCACGTAAAGTTCATCCTCTTGTTATTCAAGAGCTTTGAGATGGAGGTCAGCGCTCCTCCATCAGGTGACCACTGACGAGCCGTCCACTCATGGAAGCATGCTTTGCTCTGTTTTACAGTCTGTTTTGTTTTTTCCTCTCTCCCACGCCAAGCAGCAGTGTGTCTGTCACGTCTCAGGCTCCTCTGGGTGAAGCGATCGCGGGCGGAGCTGAGGGGAGCTGCTACGACGTCGGAGGGTTCGGCAGGCTGCCGCTCTTCTTGCCCTTCTTCTTTTTCTTCTTCTTCGTCTCCTCCTCCTCCTCGCTGCGGGGCTTGCAGACGCAGCAGAGGATGCAGGGCGAGGCCAGGAGGAGGAGCGGCGAGGTCACCAGGACCACGATGCTGAGCCCCACCAGGATACCCACCACCTGGAGGAGAACCACATCCTTAAAGCAGCAGTAACCGACATACGGGTTTTATAAAACGTGAATGTTAATGATCTTAAATGTTTTCATTCTCATATGGCATCACACCAGACTATATGCTGGAATTCACTCATGTCCCTCAGATCCTCCGCTTCTTCTCTTTTGGCTGCTCCTCAGAACAGAAGAAAGAAGAAACTAAAGATTCTGGCGACTGATTTCAGTCCAAACTGCTGGTAAACAAACTGTATAAAAATTACACAAACGATTCTTCTGGAGCTGTTTTTTATTTATTTATTCATAGTTTTTAGATTGTATTTTGGGTTTGGTTATGAAGTTTCAGCTGTTTTTTTATTGGTATTTAACAATTTACAATCTTTTTGATTAGCACTGGAGTACGTTTATTATATTTCTATTGTTAATGTTTTTATTGTTTTGTAGTCTATCCTAGTATTGTGTTTTACTTGAATGGCGTTTGTGTTGTCTGAAACAGTTGATGGATGCCCTGTACTCTTAAACTCCAAACCAAATCCACCTGAACCTGAACCTAGTTCATATTTTACTCACTAGGGGGAGTTTGTTTGTTTTTTACGAAAAAAAAACACTGTTTTCCTGACATAACCTCCGAAGCATAAATCCTATTTAGTCCAAATTTGGTTTTCATTTGAATCGACTCGGGCTGATCTGTATTATATGCGTAATTTTTTACTCTAATAGTTCATATTTTACTCACTAGGGGGAGCTCTTTTTACAAACGACACTGTTTTTCGGAAATTACCCCGAGTTTAAGTTGCGGAGTTCAATCAAGTGGATTGTTTGTACAACGCAGGGGGAATGGGGGCTTTTCCGGAGTTATAACCTTGTTCTTGCGGTCTAACGGCATAGGCCTATTTCTTCTTCTTCTATTTCTTATAGAAGAACTTGATTTGCATAAAGTTGTGACCTCAGCCTGACCTTAGAGACGTAGACTTCGTCACCCAGCATATACTCTTTTTGCTGAATGTGCAGAACACAAAGGCTTCGGTGGAGGAAGTGAAATTTTAAAACAATCCCAGATATTTGGGACGTTCAGACGTCCATGTCTTTTTAGCCGTTCGCTGTATATACGTGGTCATGGATACCGACTAATAGATGTCTACGCTGCTCTTTAAATGTCCCACCATTAAACGTTGAAGGAATGTGAAGGAAATAGAGCCGTGATCAAATCTTCAAATCTGTGAAGAGAGGAGCAGAACAACCTACCGGACCTGTTCGGTGAGGGTGTAACCGAGTCTATCATGAGTTGTTTTGACATTAAGCAGTGAAGACATGCAATCGGGGGGTTAGTTGGAAACCTGATACTAATCATGTGATTTTGGCACCAGGGCAGTTGAGAGAAAGTAGGTTGGCTGTTGAGTTTAAAGAAGTACGTCATAACAGGGAAAGCATGTGAGATTACTTAAGATTCATTCCTGATAAAGGATTGGTTTGCCACTCTGTTGTAAAACAACAACAACAAGAAGCTATAACAGACTTTCTGTGTCTCATAAAAGATGTCCAGCATGAAATGTAGCAGACCGAAGATTACAAGTGTTTCTTCACATTGCCTTGGTGAAGGACAGTTTAGTGTGTTTTTTTTTAAAGGTCAATTTCCGATTGGGTTTTTTTGTTTTTTTTCTGTCCAGGGTGGATTCTCACGGTAGAGGATTTGAACACCAGCTACATGAAATGACCAGCAGAGACTTCAGCTGCCATGGCGTCCAAAATCTTTGACATCTAATCTCAGCAGTAAAATCAAAGAGGTGACTGAAACAACCTGCCACCAGTGGTTGATTGATGACCTCTGCAAGCTAATGAACCTTTACATTGATTACAAGCATGTGATTATTATGTTTATGCTTATTTTAAACACTTTGCCTTCAAACCCCTCCGACAGGTCTGTTCTGTAAATGTGTTCAAGCTGGGATGTTCTTGCTACTGAAGGAGTTGCAATTTTTCTCTTCACTGTTCAAGGGAGAATCTAGCAGAATCCAAAAAATACATTTTCATTATTTAACTAGGCCTAAGCTTTTATCCATGGCAGCAAAGGTACTGTACATCTGCCAAAAGTCCCCAACCCCCTGCCTTGTGTATATATATACTGTAGATCTCTAGTTGACTCATATGCAATTTTTTTTTACTAAATTGGTTGCCAAATTGTGGCAATTAGAAGTTTGCCGAAAAAGCCCCCGCTTAATATCCGAAATATGCAACCAATCTTTCCCAAAATCAATCCAGTCCTTCCTCGCTCTATGGTCTATGTGGATATTAAATGAAAATGAATGTGAAAATGATCTATGGAATAGTTTTTGAGTTATCGCGTTAACATGAAGGATCTGTGGCGGAAGCTGTGACGAAAATTTTCGTGGTTGGAATTAAAACCACGAAGTCTCCGGATAAAACAAAAGACAAACTTCTGAGGCCTTCACATTCTCGAACAAATCCCTCTTCTATTAAAACAAACGAGACAACTTTTGATGATGGTCATATTCTTTACGTTGGCTCACAGCGTGCTGCTACCTCGCCTAGCTCCCACGTCGTCACTATTACCTACGCCGAAGGTCGGTTGCTGCGTAATGTTGAGCTTACATCATATTTACACAATAGCATGGTTGGCATTGAACATCCCAGTATCCACTGACTCTGCTGAGAGGTCAGCCTTTAAAAAAAATGTAAACGTATGGCACATATGAGTGGGCAGCATAGGCTGTCAGCACTGACCTCCATTGTCAGTGGAATTGGAACTGAAAGGTACCGGTTTCCTATACGACTGCCTCATTAGGCTGTTTTTAAGGAAAGAAAGGTGGATGGACTTCCTCTTCAGATGATGAACAGCTTTGTGCAGCTTTTCTTTTGTTTGTCCGATGGATTTTGCTGGATCTTAATGAACTGTTGATTAATGCTGGCTTCAGATGGTTGCTGCTGTTATGATGTGAATGTGGTCCAGATTCAGTGGCTGCCAGTGTACATTTGGGCAGGTATGTTTATGCCCAGCAGCAGCTTGGCTGGGGTCTGGGAGAAAACCCTGTTGAATCCTGACTGTGCTACTAACATTTGTGGTACTGTTGATTTCTTGGTGGTGGTCTGAGCAAACGTGACTGGTTTTTGACAGTTTCACATTTAGTTATAGCGGTTATTTGAGATAAATATGATACCTGTTAGCGATGCAGCATGATGTAATTTGTTTAATAGTGCTACAACCTTGATGGTTTCAGTGTGTGTTCAGGCAATTACTGTTTATCTTTCAACTGTTTAAACTGGTTTGAAACCCTTTATTCCACTAGTCTCTTTGAATATGGGCTGATTATGTAGTCTGACAACAGCCTGTAGCTTCATTGAGTGAGTGCAGAGTTAAAGACCCTTGTGGAAAATACACGGCCCGCCACTGGTCTCAAGGCATCTGATGAGGAGATTCTATTCATTATGAATACAGCGAATGAACCGAACACTTCATTTCTTACAGCAAACCTTGCACGCATTGGGAGCCGCCGTTTGGGGAAAAAAATATTTTCGAGATCTTTTATCATTGATTTTCTTTAAGATGTTTAAACCGACTATGTCTCACAGTACCTGCGGGAGTTCTATCCTTTGGGATATTGAATCCTTTGCATATTGTGCATATTTAATGTAAGTGACACACGCACTGTGGAGGCAGTTGGTGCTTGACGGCCTGACTCTTCATACTTGACAGTGTGATTATTTGTTTTTTCTCTAGTGTTCACATTCTTCTACAATACTAACTCCTATGTGTTTCTTCATCTTCACTAAATTCAAAATACTACATTCTTTCCATGTATTAAAACCTCTTGCTGGAACCTGTTTGTGTGCTACCTTGTCATGGTTCCTCTCTACGTGTACCGACCAACATTTGCTGGACTTGGCGTAGACGCATGACTAAACATGATGTGTTCACTGACAGTTGGCAAGCGGACACATTAGGTAGAATATCAAACAACACGAGTGAGAAAACGTCCCTTAGAGGTTCGAAATGCGGATTATTTTACCGCTCAATTTTAACGGAAAAATAAGCAATGACACAGAACGATTGATTACCCAGCAAACCACAAGCCTGATCTTAGTAGCGTGAGGAAGCTCTAATATCTGCCAGAGAACCTCACCTGTGTTCTGTTCCACATTACCAAAGCCCTGGAGTGTCCAAGCTTGTTTTTGCACGATCCTTTATCGTAATGCCTCAGGAAAATATCACCCTGCAATCAAAAAAACAAGTTCAGGCATGAGGCCTACTAACGCTGCGGAGCAGAGGCTGAGACTCTGGACAGGTGTTGAGGCTGCGTAGTGATTTTTCAGCTTCAGATTAAACCAGTGCATCACATATGGGAGCTGGGAAGGAGGGGAGACTCACATCCAGACTCTGCAGACAGTACCAGCAAAAGGTGTGTTTGCAGTTCCTGCACAGCATCTGAGCACAGCCCCGGTTTCTCTGAATATAGACGCCACACACAGGACACTGCTTGATGGACATGTCTGAGCTGCTGGCAGAGCTGGACCTGTGAGAGAGATGTGAGAGAGCGAGAGAGAGAGAGAGAGAGGTCAGGTATGCAGTTAATGTGGGGCACACGCCTCCAGGCAGAGAGAGAAATCTTCGTCTAGCTGCAGAGTTAAGGGTCAGCGATCGCTTTGAACCAGGTTAATTATTTTGTGATAGAAAGGTAAGACGAGGTCACATCCTAAAACGTAAACATTCAGACAGTATTTTTAGTGGCACGTATTCAATAGAGCAGCTTGGCTTCCCCGTTATTGCCACACATCAAAGACATCAAGGTCTCACGTCAAAAAGTACATCAAATTCTTTTACCACATGTTTTTTTTTGTAGTTTTTTTTAAATCTCCACTTACTTTGTTGCTTCTATTCTATTAATTGTTGTGGTTATATTTTCGTTCCAAACGTTCACTTTTGGTTTGGCAGCTCATTTTCCTTTGTTACATTTTCATTATGCTACGATAGACTGAACTTTATTGTTACGTTATGGCAATTGTTCTTGGGCTCAGTGTTGCTGCAACAACTGCAATGTACCCTACAGAATTATTGGGCACCATCAAAAAAAACGAAAAGGAAGAGTAAATGAATGCAAATAATGTCCGTGATCTTTAATTCAAATTATTCACAGAATCTAACCTTTGACTCGAGTAACATTAAGACATTACATTCTTAATGCAAAATATGTGTGCCACAATTTATTGGCACCTTGCATTTGATATTTTGCAGCTCCTTCAGGTTCTGAGGTCCACACTTGTGGACTCTCCTCTGCAGCACATCCAACAGATGTTCTGTGGGGTTGTTCAGGTCAGGTGACTGGGATGGCCATGGCAAAACTTCTATTCTGTGATCTCTGAACCATTTTTGGGTTGGTTTTGAGGTGAGCTGCAGATCATTGTCCTGCTGGAAGGTCCAACCACGGCCCGATTTAAGTTTCCTGTTTTCACCCAATATCTGCTGGTATTTTATGGAGTCCATGGTACCATGTATCTTAACAAGATGTCCAGGGCCTTTGGGAGAGAAAAAGCCCACTAGCATCACAGATCCACCACTGGACTTCACTGTGGGGATGAGGTGCTTTTCTCTATGACTGTCTCCGTTGCTACACAACAACCATCTTAGATGTTTGTGTATATATATACTGTATATGTCACAATGTTAGTTTTATGTTAAAATGCAATGTTTTTTGTTATTTTGTTACTTGAATAAAAGATCAAACTTTTGTAAATAATTTGAATTAAAGACCATTTGTACAAGCAATAAAGACATTTTTTCAACATTTTATTTTTTTTAAAGGGTGCCAATTATTCTTGAGTTACTCTTAACACTTAATTGGAAAAAAAAAAGAGTAAATAAATCAGAACATATTGCTTATATATGGCTTAGCTTTTGCATTTGCGATGTGAACGATCTCAGCCACTATAATAACATACCTAGATAAATGGGATTCATTCTTTCATTTTTACATTTTTTTTGCAGTATCATAGCTCACTGCAGAGTCCGACGTTTCACTGCAGTGCAAGGGTTCCTGGTTTGCAGTGAATTAACTGGCTCAGAGCCAACCCTCCTCCTCCTCCTCCTCCTCCTCCTCCCTTTGGCACAGAGATAATGGAATTCTAATATAAGTCAGTGACGGACAACCCGATGACATCAGCCGGTCTGGCAGAACCAAAGCCTGAGGCGCCACAACAACGAAGCTATACACCAGCGAGGTCACAGAGGTCACCGCTGGGGAATACCCAGACATAAATCCTAAAATAAAGATTCTATTCTCTGCCCACCAACTGGGAGATCACTCAATCACTTGTATGTGTGCCAGTGAAATACTTCCACAAGACATGTCAGGACTTTATATACTCAAATAGACGATAGGGTTTGAAAATAAAATGACGGAGTTCGTAGAATAGGAGTTCTTACAGGTGTATTTCCCAGAATACGTCTCTACTGACTCAGTATGTTGAATTAATTCTAACTTTTTTCAGCATTTTGTTTAACTCAGACTTTGTGACTGGAGGCGGTGGACGGCTCACTGACCTGCTGTCACGAGAGGACGACACCATGGGCAGATTCTTGGGGCAGGAATGGCTGTCCTGCCAGGGTTCTCTGCACCCCGAGCAGAAGGTGTTACGACAGGTCGGGCAGGAAACAGCGGTGGGCCGGCCGTCAGAGCTCGGCGCGAAGCTGCACATTGCCTGGCATTCCAGCGCCGGACACCAGGTTTTAGTGGGGTCCAACCTCACTCCTGCAGAATTCAAAGAAGGTATGTGAGTTTGCGTTTCCTGCACAGGGCAAGTAGCTGAGAAACTATACCTGAAAGAAAACGTTTTACAAGTATTCGCTGGTTCCAGTGCCTCATAGTGGTGGTTTGTCTGTTTGTTTTCTGGTAGGATCGAGATCATACAAAAAAATCTGAAAACATTTCCATGAAATTAGTCCAGAAGACGGGCCTTGGGCCAGATTTGACCCCGGATCCTGAATAAGGGGTGAATCCATTCTTTGACATTTTCTGAAATTTCCCCGCAAATAATGATGAAAGTGATCTGACATTTTTAGAAGGTATCTTATGAGTAGGGGGAATTGGTGGGGAACCCAATACAAATACAGATCCACCTGATTTAAATCTTTCTTACAACTCCGGTACCTTTAAATTATGGTTATGATGTAATATGAGGTTGAAGTTGGATCAGGCTTGGTTCATGTTCTGGTGACTGTTGGGCTTTGGGGAGGCACAGAACAGAAGCACAGTGGGTAACCACAGCAGCCCCACAGGAAGTCTTCTCCTGTGGTTTTTTGGCTTCCCTTCAGCTTTCTCCCACCGTCCAAAAACAGGCGTATCGGTGACTCTAAATTGCCTATAGGACAGAATTTGAGCGTGAGTCTGTCTCTATGTGTCGACCCTGTGATGAACCGACTACTTTGTCTAAGGGTGGACCTGCAGCTCAGCGTACTCTGGCCCAATTTGCAGTTGAAAAAAAAACAACAACAATAAATCATAATAAGTAATATCACAATACATAGCATTCTGCGAATGTTTAAAATTTTGCAATAACATGGTGCGGCGGATTGACCTCATGGTCAATCCACCGCACCGCAATCAGATCACATGTCTGACAAAATTAAGCTGTTAGGAGAAGTGACGTCCCCCGCTGCTGAAAGGGCTGACTGGAAAGTCTCTGCTGGTGTGGTTTCGATAAACAAGTTTTAACTTGAAGTGCAGTGTTGAAATTTTGATCCAAACATATTTTTTGTGCGTATGACCAGTTTAGGGATCCTTGAAGCATCGGGCTCCTCTTGTTTCCTATTAGTAAATATTTGTATATAACGTGATTCTACTTCACTTTTACATCTATGAGCTCACATCTGAAATCACAATGTTCATTTTCCCTCTTCAAAATGTTTCATTGTAGATGTTCTGGGTTGTTATAGTAAGAAAAAGCAAATTTAAAAAAAAAAGGGAAATACATCATCATCAGATCACTGAAGTGATGTGCTGGAAAAAAGATTCCAAATATAGACATTTGAAACATTTTTATGTTTATTTTTATATGGTATATATATATATATATATATATATATATAAATACTGTATTTTATACTCTACTACATCTCAGAGGGATAAATACTGTATTTTATACTCTAATACACCTCAGAGGGATAAATACTGTATTTATAAATACTGGTATATCCTGGAAAAGCCCCCAATCCCCTGCGTTGTACAAGGATTACCAAACTCAAATTAAATGAAAAGTTTTGTGTTTTTAAAAAAAACAAAAACTCACCCTAGTGAGGGAAATATGAACCATTATAGTAAAATATGTATATATATGTATATACAAGATAAATCTCCTCGACTCGATTCTGACGCACCAAATGTGAACTAAATCGGACAAACTTTTAGAGATAATGCTCCCCCTAGTGTCGGATATAAGCAGTTGAACCTGTCCAAAAATCAATCCAATTCTTCCTCGTACTAAGGTCAATGGTGGCTAAAAACATCAAATGTGAGCATGTTATTTATGTTGTCCATGAAGCTGAAGAAACATTCATTTCACAACCACAACAAACTGCAGCTGGAATCATCTGACTCAGATTCCCATCACCGGTTTCTACATTCATTAGGAATTATAGCAGAGGACGGTGTTGCGTAACAGCCGCACTTCATTCTTTCTCCAATGTAAGGAGTCTCATGATTTGTGGCCAGAGTAAACAATAACTATTGTTGGATTCCCGCTATGCTGCGCAACAGGGGAAATCAAATGTAGTTCCAAGGCAAACTAATCTCAGACCGCCATCTGTACATGTTAGCAGAAGCTTCTAAAGGCAGTTATTCTCTTTTCTGCCCACAGAGATACATTAACATCATAGCTTCTGCAATTTATTAGCTGTGAAACGCCTGTCTTCTCCAATTTAACTGAGTTGTAAAACTTTATTCTTCACACATTTGTTACTTTCTGCTGGAAAACGTGACGTTTAGCTGCAGGTATTAAAGCCTTTCTGTCCTTCGGGGTTAGACAGGGAATAGATGACATGATATCCCAGGCATGTGGGGCTCAACGCTCACTGGGGATGCTCGGGGTGTTTCCACCAGCTGAACTGCGACCTGAAATAGCCCCCTGCCCCTCAGCAGACATCAGTCAGCCCGCTAATACAACAACACCCACCTCTCTCGAACTTCAGCCGCTGATACAGCGCCGCCTGATCTTCAAAGGCCAAGCCAGCGATCTGTAATCACACAGAACAGAGAGGCTCTTCAGTCACATTTGACGACTTTAATCGCTCACATTTCATGCTTAATACGCAAGTGTACTAAGCAACAATTCAATGTTTCTTTCATGTGTGGTTTCATATTTGCAGATCATTTAAGTAAATGCATGTTGCGATAATGCATTTTTTTTTTTTTGATGAGCTCTGTAGTCACTGCATGGTAAACTATTTTACTATATTTAGCTAATGGATTAAACAGCTGCCAAATATCTGTGTTTGCATGGTATTAACACCTTCTTGCTGCAATAAAGACAAAAATAACAATAATAACTCATCTTGCTCGTATGGAGTATTTTTTCCAAAGTCCTATGGATAAAAGCCCCAATGCATGATGGTAAATTTTAAAGTGAGACTATTCTGAGCAGTTGCTGAGACAACCAACCTGGATCAACTGGTCACCTAGCAACCGCATTATTTTTAAGAATCGTTCGTTAGTGAAAAGCCATTAAAGGAAACCAGAGTCTTCCAAAGATGGCGTTTCCCACAAAATCATCAGTATCAGACATCTTCTCCATTCCTTTGCTGAGAAGAGAGTCGTCCATGTTGTTTCAGATATATATATGCAACAGAGATGATGACCAACCTTAAGAGTCTTTTTAAAATCATCTATCCCTTGAACACACAAGAAAAATTTTAATATCAAAGGACAACTGCTTCTGATGGCAAATTCATTTATAATGTCTGGTGAAGCTATACAGTTTGCCAGATCCCCACAAGATGACCACCCATAATGAAATTAATATAAACTTTGTAAACATCAAAACACATAATTGATATGTTTAATGTAAGTTGAGATTTAGCTAAACTGGATTGCAAATATGATCCAGACAAAATGACTCACCTTAAAAAATCATGTTATAGAAAATATCTTAAATCAGAGCTACTTATCACGGCATGTGGAGAACATATTGCATGAATAGATATGCTCCAAATTAAAAAAAAAACATTTTTAATGAAATAAATTACAGACTACAACTATCCCTTTTTGAAGTAACAAAAAATATATTCTCTGTTACTTCAATGTCTGGCTTCATAATTCTCATTGAATTTAAATAATTAAAGGTATAATGTGCAAAATGTAGAGGTGTCTCTTAGAATAAATGGATAATAATTCTCATAACTATGTTTCGTTAGTGTGTAATCAGCTGAAATAGGATTTTTTTTAACGTCAGCTAAGAAAAAGGCATATATATCTCCAGAGCGAGTGGGTCCTCTTCCTTACAGGCCGCTATACCATCTTTGTGCAGTCCTGAACTGACAAACCCAATGCTGGCTTTAAAGAGGGATTTGAGTGTTTATATAGGTTGAAGTGGCAGAAAGACGGTGAAAAAGTGTTCCATGTCTAAAACTCAACGAGGACAAACAAGAGGAATACATTGATGCTGGCTAACTGCTGTGTTTTGACAAATGAAGGATCATACTGACTATTTAGAACAAGAAGAAACAACAGAGTGAAACCTCCTCGTCAAAGATCCACCGTCTATCACTTGTTACAAAAGCTGCAAGATGACATCAGCATACGATCAACGAGTAAACAAAGGGCACATAAACCGAATGTGTTTTAAATCAATATTATCAAATAGGAATAAATGAATTTTAGTTTCTTTAGTAAAAACTAGACTGCAAATAAAACTTTATATCAAACAGATGCCTAATTTCTTACTGGATTATCGAGGCAAGAAATAACACTCCTCACATCATTTTTAAATGAAGTGAGAAATCAGTGAGTCAGATGGGATTGGTTGGATGAAATGCGGAAATGAGGGGCAGAACTTCCACTTTTTTGTGCAAAAGCCGTTTAAGCTTCTCCTTTGATGTGTTCACAGTGTGGGAGTCACCGGGTGTCATAGCTCATGGAGTTTTTACTTTTTTGCCTGACATTTCGCATTACCCTGTTTTCCTTATCAGCCTCACAAGAATTTTCTCAGACCTGTCATCACGGCGGGAGACGCGGGAGTTTCGCAACACTTCATCACAGATAATCCCTCCAGCTGTAAAACCAAGAGGGTGGAAATCCAAGGCGACGGTGACCCGGCGCCTAAGCGGCCGACTGAGACATTCAAATCAGTTCTTTTAAATGTTATATTTCTATTTTACAGCTTGTTTCACTCACGACCTACATGTCGCTGTCTTAAAACAGGGCATACCTCAGAGTCCAGGAGCTCCCCAGGCTTTTGACAGGTCATATCTGGACAGGTGATGGGTGCCCCTCCGCCCTCCATGATAGCGAGCTGAACATACTGCTGCAGACACTGGGGAAGCAACACAGAAGCATGAGGCTTGATAATGAGAAGAAAAACAAATATTCAAATATTATGTTCATTTTATAATTATTTTGTCTTCCACCACATACATTTTATCCTTTTTTCTAAAACCATACGTCAAACTGCTGTATTATTATGTTCATTTTATTTCATGTTTCTGTTTGGGTGGAGAGATTTTATACAATAATTCTGCCGTGCCTTTTTTTTTTTTTTGCCTTCTCCTGCATTATACACTAATATTTTAAAAATAAATAAATAACCTTAAAAACCTAAACATAAAGACATACGTAAAACACTATGCAATAAAAGCTAAAATAATTACAAATACAAACCTTCGATCTTGGCTGCTCATACAACACAAAAACCCAACTCCTGACACCTGATCGGAGCTGTGTGAAGTGAAGTCCACATAAACGTGAGTTCTTATCAGAGTTCACATGTCGAAAGTCACAGTCGGCCTCAGCCATGAAAAAAAAAAAAAGAAGGGTAGTTTGATCTGCTGGAGAGTTGCAGAACGGCAGATAGAGAAAATGGAAACCCTAAAATGTCAGTTGTTTGCATGATCAAATGCAATGTCTCATTTTGACATGCAAACCGCTGCTCATCAGGTACTTTTGCATAACGTGTTACGGGCCGTTTATCCGAGAAGCAAACGGCACGAGCTTTGCTCTTCAACCGGCGCCGAGCAGATCCTTCTCGTTCTTAAAGAACAACTGATAAGCCCAGTTACCACTTCTTCTTTCTCCGTGTGCACGTGTGAATCTTATCTGTGTGACCTTGCACACGCGACACTCACAACTACACAACACTTGCCGCTGTCGCGCAGCCTATCTGTGTAGAAAACTGGCGTGTATTCTGGGAATTCCTCGCAGGCACACATGAGACGGAGCGGTTTGGCAGGAGGCCCGAAAACTTTTGACTTATGAACAAGCATGACATACAGTAAGAGTCAAGAGTGGGGCCACCATCCCATCTATGAGACGTGGAAACTCTACTGTAGACTTTAACTCCTGCACTTGGGTGGATTTCAAATGTGATAAAGAAAAGTTGCCAAATAATAATTTTTTTTTTTTTACATTTTTGATATTTCACTTTATGTATTTCTTATCCCTGAAAAGTTGGGGTCCGCTGCAGCAGATCCTTCGTATTAACACGATAAATCAAAAACTATTTCATGGATCATTTTCAGATTTCCTACCCCCACAGACTGCAGTGCGAGGAAGAGCTGGTTTGATTTTGGGAAAAGTATGTTATATATTTCCGACACTAGGGGGAGCTTTATCTCCAAAGATTTCTGGCATAATTTCTCATTGGTTCGATTTTGTCCAAATCTGGTGAATAGGAATCAACCCGAAGAGATCTATCTTTTATTTATCTTATTTTACTCTAATAGTTCATATCTTCCTCAGTATGGGGACTTTTTCACAAAAAACTTGTTTTTCTGACACATTTTAATCTTTAATTGAAGGAGTTCAATCAAGGAGACTGCTTGTGCGACGCAGGGGTTTTGGGGGCTACTCCGGACCCTGAACCAGGAAATCCCCCTATATCCCCTCAAAATTAAACTAACTTCCATGGCAGTGAAAAAAAAAAAAGAATTCTCTGAGGGTAATAAATAAAATAGTGAGCAAATGTAATAAAATGAAATGCGTTCACGACCAATGAGACACAAATTTTCCCTTTGCTCAACTGACTTTATTTAATGCGAGGCTATTTGAGTTTCCCTCGAATTAGTGGTTAAATTAATGAGAGCGATACGGAAAACTATTTATTTTTGCTATTTCCTTCCATCACTCATCATCTAAGTAAACACAATGTGGGGTTTGTATTTGTTGTAGAAGCCACAGATGCGCCAGAAAACCAAACATGCAGTGACTGGATTCAGATCCTTATCTGAAGCGCACACAAAGAGCGTCTTCTGATGTCCTACTGACGTGGCGAGAAGTCCTGAGGATCGCCATGCAGCCTAACGCAGCATAGGTCCAATTTGTAACCATGAAAATGGCAGAGACAAAATGTGACGGTACCTATCGGACTGGCAAGCTGCTGGATTTGTTACACCTCTTACTTTGGTGACTGCAGGGTTCGAATCCCAGCTAAAAGTGGGCGTGAACTTTAGGCAAGTTCCTTAGTGCTACCAGCCACATCCAGTGCCAGTCCAGAACCCGGATAAATTGGATGTTTTTTTTCAATATGCAGAACGAGAGTATCTGCCATGGCAACCCCTAAAAAAGAGAAAAGCGTGAAAAAAAAAAAAAAAAAGTGGTTGCTTGCTTTGCTTTGCGAGAGTTTTCAGTCCATTACTACTCTGTATTCAGGTGATCACACTTCTCTCTTTGAAGGACTGAAAACTGGCATAAAGAAAGTCATTGTTTAAACTACTTGATTTCACTGAAGCTGTAATATTTAGTGTCTACCCACAGTGACGTTTATTTTTTTTTTGATCTTGAAACAGGAAGTGCTGCTGCTTTACAGAGAAGTAACTCATTCCAGACATTTGAATGCTGGAGATTTGCCTAAATTGCCACAGAAGTTTGCTGATGGTTCATATTTGCCATATCATCCCTTCCCGGAGAGAGTGAGGGAAAGCATGGGCGCAAGACGAGCATAGATTTTCTCTAAAAATAGCCCGTCAGCACTCTGCTCTATTTCAGCAACAAAGGTTTGATTTCAGCCGCAGTCTAATGTGTGCTGTCGGACTGGAGCGTTCTCTACTGCATTCATGTCTATCTCATCGGATGCTCGCCTGGAAGACCTTCAAATGTTTAAAAAAAATAGATCTATGCTGAGGGTCTATCCCAGAGACAGATCCCCCCAGTCGATTCATCCGGTGGAGAAATTATAGCCCCACATATTGGATTTAGGAGATAAATTTCCCCTTGTGGCGGAAATATGCAACTGCCCTTTCCCAAAGTAAATCCCGTTCTTCCTCACACTGAGGTCTATGAAGGTATAATGAAATCGATCCATGAAAAAGTTTGTTATTGCAATACAATAACTAAAGAATCTGCTGCGGATGCGGCGGCAATGATAACTCTATAACGTGGCGGACCCATCGGCGAAACAATAATAACACATGCGGGGAAGTTTGAATGAGATCCTTAAAGTAGCACCTGTGACACCAGCTGTATCTGCAAGTCTATCATGTGTGACAAACTTAACTTTCTTCGTCTGGTTGCGCTCTCTCACCTCTACACAGAAGACACAGCTACAGCGCTGCAGCTTCCTGGTGGCTTCAGAGGGCTGCTCACTGAGGCACATCTTGCAGAAGAACACAGGGTGGGGGTCAACGGCAGCCTCAGGGGCCTCAGGTGCCGAACCCCCTGGTCCCCGGCTCAGGGTGGGGCTCTTGCTGGTCATGGTGGAGTGAGGGATGCAGGGAGGAATGGATGGAGAAATCAGGCTGCTGCTCCTCCTCATGTCCCTGAGAGCAGAAACAGTGTTAATCATTGGAAAAGCTGAAACGTGTTTCTTCCTCTTCGTTAGACTTCTCGTAACCGCCGGCTGTCATTTTTGACCGCACTGTTTCCGGAAACCCGCCGTCTGAGCTGACTGCTATGCCATGTGTGATGACTTAATCTTGCCCTCGACCATCAGCCTGTCACTGTCTTGTTCCCTGGGAGATGTTTTACTACACTGTTTAAAGCTGTATGCTCTATAAGGTAACATACAATCATGTGTAATACCTGCGGTATTATCAATTTGTCAGCATGTCTGTTGTTTCTCCACAGACGGCGGATCAAAGTACAGGGTACATAATCACCATGTAGACAATTTTTGACCAGCTCCTCGTTCATTCTGATGGGAAGAACTGATATTCAATTGTTTCCAAGTATGTATTTGGAAAAATGTTTTATTTAGGATATGAAGTCAACATTATGCAAAAACTGAGGACTGTGCGCAGAAAATGATATGCAAATTGAAGCAGTCCCGGTTCATACAGTGAAACAGTCCAGGTTCATATAGTGAAACAGTCCAGGTTCATATAGTGAAACAGTCCAGGTTCATATAGTGGAACAGTGAAACAGTCCAGGTTCATATAGTGAAACAGTGAAACAGTCCAGGTTCATATAGTGAAACAGTCCAGGTTCATATAGTGAAACAGTCCAGGTTCATATAGAGAAACAGTCCAGGTTCATATAGTGAAACAGTCCAGGTTCATTTGATCCAAATGTAAAGTGCATTATAAATTAAATGTATTATTATTATTATTATATAGAGAAACAGTCCAGGTTCATATAGTGAAACAGTCCCGGTTCCTATAGAGAAACAGTCCAGGTTCATATAGTGAAACATTGCCAGTTCATACAGTGAAACAGTCCTGGTTCCTATAGAGAAACCGTCCAGGTTCATATAGTGAAACAGTCCCGGTTCATACAGTGAAACAGTGAAAAAGTCCCGGTTCATACAGTGAAACAGTGAAACAGTGCCAGTTCATACAGTGAATCAGTCCAGGTTCATACAGTGACACATTCCCGATGCCGCAGAGTGAAACAGTCCCGGTTCATACAGTGAAACAGTCCCTGTTCCTATAGAGAGACAGTCCAGGCTCATACAGTGAATCAGTCCAGGTTCATACAGTGACACATTCCCGATGCCGCAGAGTGAAACAGTTCCGGTTTATACAGTTGCTTGAATTTGACCATAAGGTACAAATTTTTGATTCCTGATAAATTGTCTAGTTCTGTTAAATCTTTCAGGTTTTCAGTTGCTGAGGAAATTCAGACAATGTACTGAGGACACAAAACTGAAGTAAAATAGGTCAAACGCAGTAGTAGACAGTAACTGAGTACATTATTATATCTGATTTACTGTACTATTACTATTTATGTTATATATATATATATAGTTGCATCTCTCAGCATCGTCTGCTAATCAGCACCAAACAAGGTTTCAGTGCCAGTCTGTATTTTAGAAGAAAGCAAAGCATCAAGCAAACCTCATGTCACATCCACTGTGTAATTCCACAAGTCATGCTGACTGAGGCATCTTTTATTTTAACTAGAAGTTGATCCTAGCACTGAGCCACATGCTACTGTTTATGCTTTATAGATTTAACAGGTCCGAATGAGCCTGATGTCACAAGTAAGAGGTTTGAGTCGTCGTGAAGGAGGCAGCCTCGGAGGATCCTTGTGACGTTCATAATTGTTGTACTGTTGAACTCTGCATTGGTGAAAAGTGGGAAATACGGGAAATGTGAAAGTAAGTTCAAAGGGCTTATGACAAATGAGATTATTTTATCGACCTGATGATGTAATCGGAATCTCTTTGATCATTGAGTATTCAGGATTGTCATAATATAGGGGAAAACGCTGAACGGTTCAGGCGCGGTTCAAAAACAGTTCTGCTTTTCCAAATTCCAGACTTAAGCAAACTTGCATTCGATACAATGATACATTTAAAGATGTTTTGCCAAACTTGCATTCAATATAATGATACATTTAAAGACGTTTTGCTTAAACATCCACACAAGGCTAGATAGATGAGTTAGCTCGCTACATTAGCTTTATTGCTAAGTTTAAATTGGTCCAAAAAAAACTAAGCAAATAAGTCCTAAAGAAAAGTATATAAAACAGCTTCATATAGTACAATAAGGCTTAATTGGAGTAAACGGAGGCCCCTGGCTTTAAATTTAACATTAGCTCCTCGTAGTGTTCTTGCAAACAAACAATGGTTCTTTTTTTTCGGCTAACCGGCTTAAAAACCTTTTTTCTAATTTTTTTTACAAGTCACTTTCAACCGCTATTGTGCGGAGACTTCCTGGACCTTTAAATGGACCTTTTTCTGATAGGCTTTATAAGATATTAACATTTATATCCTAAATTAGCCTTTAGCATCTCAGAGGCGGTGAAGGCTACTTCAAAGTCACTCAAAGTCAAAAAGATGACATCATTAATAATAATAATACAAGTCAACAATCAAGCAGTCATTCCTGTTACCACAAACTATTTTATTCAGACGACTGAAGGCGATTATCACAATTATTAAAAATAGTTGCCGTTTATTCAAATAATTGATTATGTAATAATCGTGAATCGTGACCAAACATCGTTTAATTCAAGAAAAACAGCGAGAGAGGTCTTTAAAATTGGCCAATTCAATTTCAGTTATTTTTTGATAAAAAGTTCTATTTTATAAACTGAATAAATGGAAAAGTGCCAAAATATCAAAAGGCATTTCTCCAGTACACAGGAAAAGTGTACAGGAAGTTTGGTCAATGTCACTTTAAACCATTCCCAGAGTGTTATGGGCAGATTTTGTCTTTGTTTCTGGAGTCGCTTTTTCTTTTTTTGTTATATTTCCTTCATCTGTATATTTCTCTCTTCTATACCGTCTCTACTCTGCTGTACACGATGCTGCTTAAGGGAATTCACTTGGCCTTTCTTGTGTAATTGATGCTGCTGTAACACCGATATTTCCCCCCAGTTGGATGACTTTACTTCTTATCTTATCTAATGTTGTTATCTTATGTCTAACGGTCTTTGAGATATGGCTCAGAAACTGTCAGCTGACATGAATCTCACTCGCAGGATGAACGTGAACCCACTGTCTGACCATGGAAATGAAAAGAATTCTTTAAAAAAAAATGAAGTTCTTAAATAGAAAAAAAAACAACATTTGGTTATTTAGTGTAGAAAGTTTTCATGAAAAAGTATGAACAATATTTGGAGTCATGCGCCAGAAACCAATCACGACACACGGGAGGGATGGACGCTATTCCTATGCCCCCCTCCTCACTTGATAAACTACAAAAAAAGGCACTGAGGGCGCGCAAACCTTCGTCAAGGTCCAAAACCTACTCTGAACCTACTCTTAATCAAAGATTGTTTACTGTCCCTCTCAAGTATAAACCATCAAAGGAACAAGGCACAACAGTACCCAAGGTTTGGGGAAAAATTCATGCAGATTTCTCCTTTAATATCCGAGTTAGTACCAGCCTCTAAATCTACCGACAAACTCCAAAAAACTCTCTTGTGCATGGATCCGTATAGAATCAAATACAGGTTTACTCACTATGACGCACATTTTGTATCATTTTCTGTTCCTCTCCAGTAAACAGACATTGTTGCTTCATTTCCTGTTCCTTGACCCCCCCCCCATCCACCCAAACCTGAATCCTCAGCCTTTTCTTTTTTTTTTTCAAGAAAGCGCTCATTTCATATAGGTTTAAAATGCATCACATATTAATAATAATAATAATAATAATACATTTAATTTATAATGCACTTTACATTTGGATCAAATCTCAAAGTGCTACAAAGCAAAAGCAGATAAAAGCATCAATAAA